>JXSR01S036447.1:12986-24069 GCA_000969725.1 Ophiothrix spiculata | reverse complement strand
CAGCAAAATCAACCGAAATTCCAATCAAATCAAAAAAATCAATTTGAATAAAACGAATGATTTTTTTGATTTTTTTACAAAATCATGATTTTTGCCAATCTTAGATCAATTATTTATATGATAATACATTTTTAAAGATCAGATGGACTTAATATTCGTATTTTAAGAGTAATGTGAGGTAGGGGAAGGGTGTAGCTCCTGCAAACCTCTGATATGAGAATCAAAAAAAAATTTTCGGACTAGCCAGGTGTGCAGGTAACTTTCCAAAGTTACCACCCAACAAAAAAATTACCTGCCTGAATTTTAACAATTCAAAACACCAAATATCAATAACCTCTAAAAAATCAGAATTTGCTACAAATGGTGCAAATTTGGGTGTTTGTTCAAAAAAAAAAACCAACAACAAAGAAATGTGTGTGGTTTTTGCAAAAAGTTGCTATTTTTGTATTTTTAAATTTAATTCAAAATTTTGAGACATTTGGTATAAGGATAGGTTCCCCTTTCTTGAAAATTTGTATTGATTTGCAGTTGGAATTTCAAATTCCCTAGTGGCACACCCTTACTCATACTAAATTAGAGAAGATCAATTTTATCCGCCATGTCGGGCAAGTAACTTTCAAATTCTACCCGACCGACCCCAAAGTTACCCGCCATTGGCTGTTGGGCACATGCTAATAATTTCCAGCCCTGTTTATGGAGTATATAGCCAATTCTACTAATGGCAATCTTATATGGTTTGGGTACTATCAGTACAGGCATGAGAATGGCCTTTCATAAAAAACTGAAAGTGCTGAGAAAAACTGAAAAGTGCGGAAAATTAAGCAAAAACGCTCCAAAATAGGCTGAAAAAAAAAATAAAAACACGTAAATTTTGGCAACCAAAAAAACTGAATTCCTTTTAAAAACTGAAAATTCTCATGCCTTATCAGTAGCTCTTCTCTATCCTAACCCTGTCTAAAGTTAGCATAAGTTAACCTACAACTGTAAGGAGCGCTTACCTCCAAGATAGATGGGTGCTTCAACTGGCAATGAATTTCCACTTCATTTTTGACCCTCTCTACCATGCTGCTGGCCTGCATCATCTTCTTATCAATCTGTATGGAAGAGATACAAAGCTTTTCAATGATTTCTCCCTCATAATTGTAAAATGTGATATTTGCATCAAGGTGTGTCAGTTTTAAGGAAGACCGGAGGACCCCAACAGTATTTTTATAGAACATTAATAACCTGCGTAATAGCACAATCCGTTCTAGATAATAAGATTATTTCTACTTTTACACGAACAACTGCACGGTCATTATCAGGTAACAATGACTTCTTATAATGTGATGTCATTAGAGCTTAATGCGTTTTCTAATAAAACGCCCATTAACCGCGATGCGCGTATGCACTCCACACACGCGCGTTTATCATATTATGCGATGATCGTCATGCCTGGACTGATCGAAATTATCTTTTAGGGGTAAGTAGACCTTTTTGGTAAGAAATAAGTTTAATGAAGTATATTTTCATAAAATTATACATAAAAGGCATTAATAATGTCAAAAGAGCAGTTATTAATGACGATAATAACTTTGTTTTGGACCTTAGTATTTTTCTTCAGGTGCTGCGCTCCCTCAGAAAAATACCTTGGTCCAAAACAATCACCTCAGAATTCACATAATGACCTCGTTCAATTTATTACAACTCAAAACGACATATTGTTTTGACCATCATGACAATTACCAGCTTGCCATAAAATATTCCAGGTGTGACAAAAAAAAAAAAAAAATCACCTTGTTTAGGCTTTCGCCAAGGAAACCCAACTTGGTACTTGGTACCAAGTAAGCTATAAGGAAGCTTATCTTTAACAGGGAGCCCAAGATGTTTTTAAAATCAGTTTTGAATGCAGGAGGAAGACCAGAGTGCCCGGAGAAAAACCTGCGGAAGCGAGTATGGACTGAAAAACCAAATGCACATAAAGCGCCGGGACCAGGACTCGAACCCGGGAACTCATTGATGCAAGGCGAGGTAACTACCGCTGCGCCAACCCGCTCCCCAACAAGATTGGCTTGTCGACTTCCCACTGGTCGTACAACCACCGCGACAAATAGTCAGCCTATCAGTTCATTTCGAACATGACCACTCACCATTTTGATAGCACATTCTTGCCCTGTGAGTATAGCTCTGGCCCTATACACACAAGCAAAACCACCTTTACCTATAAGATTTAACACCTGGTAGTCCTGCAAGAATATAAAAATATCACAGAAAATTAATGCCATAACATGATCATCATGAACTGCACAAACATGGTTTAATGAAATAATCATACTGAAACATCCTGTCCTTTCTTTTGACTCTGTGGCCATCGCATTGTGGAATGAGAGGACAGTATGCTAAATTTATGATTCCTTGTAAATTAATCGTGTATACATGTAGCTTTCTAGATATTTGGAGTCTGGGACCCGACAGGCTTAATGCTTATTTCCCAGTCCTCCTCCACAATGTTTGATACAGTTGATTGTACTATTTTTGATATGTTGTTACTGTAATTTTGCATATGTGGAAGAAATAAATTCTTATGTCTTATGTCTAGACCCCATTTTTATTCTGATAGTTGATTGTAACAATGGTACATTCCAAGAGATTGTTTGTTTTTTTTAATTTTTTGTTTTGAATTGTTTTAGCTTGTAAGGCTGTGATCTTTAACTTCAGCTTATGCAGAGCATGGGTTTTCAACAATACTTGCCCATGGGCCACAAAGGATAAAATTCTTTTCATTTAAAAGTCATTTTCAAAATTCAATTCATACTAATGGGCCCATATACTTGAATTTTGTATGTATTCTGTATTTTTGGAGCTGGTTAGCCAGTCAAGCAGGGTCTGATTTGGCCCATTGAGAACCCCTGACAAAGGACAGATTGTATTGAAGCAAAAATAATATACCATATTGTTCATATTTATAGCCCACTGATTGTTGCATTTTATGAAAGGGGCGTTTATTACGGACCAATTGTTCACTCACGTCTTACATCATAAGTGCACAAATTTGGTATGTAAGCTTTATAAAAATATGATGCTTATCTGTTGCGAAAAACCAGCAGAAGCAGTGAAAAATTTTGTTTTCAGGACCATGACCTTGTTCAAATCTGTTTGCTTAACTTGCAAGTATGGTAAGCTTTTTAATAACGTAATATAATGCTCCGAAAAAGACAGTTTTTGAAAAAAAAAAATAGGGTGGGCGTTAAGGTGGTTCTTATTTTACAAAAGTCTGAAAAATTAGGGTCTCACCCCTTAAATTTGTTCATTTGCATGAAAGACTTACCCTGTAAAATTTTCACAAAAAAATTGAACAATATTTAGAGGTAGCTCAATGGCCTCGAAGTTAGACGCGTTTTACGATGACTCAGCAAAAAATGTGGTCAACAGTCATTTCCCAGTATTTCTACAGGTCGTGTTTTCAAAACAGAGTCTTTCTGAATGCTCAGTCTTTGTAAATGTATTAACAGTAACTAGTTTAACATACTAATAACAACAGATGTCATTTACGTTCTTCTATTCTTGCTTTAAGCTCAAGCGAACATGGCACCTTGTACCGCGAGAACCCCTAAATCCTAATTGTCCGGCATTTTGGAACACTTTAAGGTTGGTATATTTTCAAAATGGAGTATTTCCTGATGCTAAATCTTTGGAAATAGAATAACAGTCACCAATCTAATACATAAATAGTAAAAGATTTCCTGTTAGTATGTTCATTGTTGTTTAACATTCCACCGAAAATGGCTCTTTGTGGCACGAGTTGCTTCTGAATGCTGGTCGTCCGGCATTTTTAGAGCAAGTTTCTCGGTGTATTTTTTTATAAACAGAGAGCATCTTTGTTCCTGATTTGGTATCAACTTGTTGCACATACAAATAAACAAGTAACGCCTTCTGTGCCCTTCCATTGTTGTTTTAAACTTAACCGAAAATGGCACTTTGTACCGCGAAAACCCGTAAATCCTATTCGTCCGGCATTTTGAGACACTTTTTAGGTAGGTATATTATAAAAATTGAGTATCTCCTGATGCTCAATCTTTGGAAATGTAAAAATCACCAATTTAATACACAAAATATTAAAAGATTGCTTGTAAGTATGTTCATTGTTGTTTAAAATTCCATAGAAAATGGCTATTTGTGGCACAAGTTGCTCC
The DNA here is from genome assembly GCA_000969725.1 of Ophiothrix spiculata. Classification (NCBI taxonomy): domain Eukaryota; kingdom Metazoa; phylum Echinodermata; class Ophiuroidea; order Amphilepidida; family Ophiotrichidae; genus Ophiothrix; species Ophiothrix spiculata. The sequence goes on along the minus strand of JXSR01S036447.1, from coordinate 19,897 downwards.
TGATGCTGTTCATCAGGTACTATTAAAAAGAGCATATTTCGCTGGGAATTTTTTTTCTAAACAGAGCATCACCTGATTCTAAATCTGTGTAACTTAATTGACACCAACTTGTTGAACATACAAATAAACAAGTAATGCCTTCTGTGGCCTTCCATTGCTGTTTTAACTTAGCCAAACATGGACGTTTGTGCTGCAAGAAGTTGTACATGAAATTTGTAAACATATCGTGGGATCGATGTTTGGTCGAGTTTAGGACAAAAATCAAGTACACAAAATTATATTGTGTTTATTTATATGTTTAACTAGCTGATATAAATTCAGTTACAAAGATTTCGCATCCGAGGATGCTCTGATTAGAAAAAAATACACAGAGAAACTTGCTCCGGACGACCAGCATTCAGGAGCAACTCGTGCCACAAAGAGCCATTTTCTGTGGAATTTTAAACAACAATGAACATACTTCCAGGAAATCTTTTACTATTTATGTATTAAATTGGTGACTGTGATTCTATTTCCAAAGATTTAGCATCAAGAAATACTCTATTTTGAAAATATACCAACCTAAAAGTGTTCCAAAGTGCCGGACAATTACACTCTTAAAAGAAAAGAGTGAGCGGTCACTCTTTCTTAGAGTGACTTTTTTTTTCACTCCAAAAGAGTGACATTTCACTCTTTTTGAGTGAAATCGAACGGGGTTTCACTCTTAAAGAGTAAAATGTCACTCTTATATAGAGTTATAATTCACTCTTTGAGGGAGTGAAAATTGTCACTCTTTTAAAGATTGGTCACTGATACCGCTCTTTTCAGTGACCAATCTTTAAAAGAGTGACAACTTTCAACTCTATAAGAGTAACATTTCACTCTTTGTTCGATTTCACTCGAAAAGAGTGAAATGTCACTCTTTTGGAGTGAAAAAAAATCACTCTAAGAAAGAGTGACTGTTCACTCTTTTCATTTTAAGAGTGTAGGATTTAGCAGTTCTCGTGGTACAAAGTGCCATGTTTGCTTGAGTTTAAAGCAAGAATGGAAGAATGTAAATGACATCTGTTGTTATTAGTATGTTAAACTAGTTACTGTTAATACATTTACAAAGACTGAGCATTCAGAAACACTCTGTTTTGAAAACATAACCTGTAGAAATACTGGAAAATGACTGTTGACCAAATTTTTTGCTGAGTCATCGTAAAACGCGTCTAACTTCGAGGCCATTGAGCTACCTCTAAATATTGTTAAATTATTCTCAAAATTTTACAGGATAAGTTTTTCATGCAAATGAACAAATTAAAGGGGTGAGACCCTAATTTTTCAGACTTTTGTAAAATAATTAAGAACCACCTTACTTAGAGCATGGGCAATTAATAGGAACAATACGGTAAGTTAGTCAAAACCTTAAGAGCCAGCAAGCCTAACAGTGACGAAACAATGCACATACTTCAAAATATGTGTGCACTAGTCTTGTAGATCCGTATATCATCCATGCTTTGTTCAAGGTTCAAGAACTACAATCAGGGAAAAAAGTCGTTGGAACAAGTACAGTCTTTTCAGGTGCATTCATCCGTTTAAAACGCTAGAAATTACAGTAAGAAATGGATGAAGTTGAAGACAATAAAGAACTCTTCTCTTCTGACCATCCCCTTCCTCACCCCTGTTTCAATGTTGGATGTAAAGATGCTCCTTGTGTTCGGATCAACATTGAGTGGGGAACGGGGAAAGCGTGCAAAATCAATGACATGCACAGATAATTGTGCCAAGACTTTTTTCCCTGATTGTAGCTTTTGATACACTTGTACTCAATATTTCCAAAGCTCGGTTTTGAGGTTATTCGTACCGGTACAGTATCAATGCATACTATAACTAATATAGTTTATAATGCAAGCAAACTTCAAACAATCAAAATTGTTTGGTTGTAACCTGTACCTTGCAGATAGTTGTACATTAATAATAAGCAAAAGCACCTTCACATAATCTCCAATAGGTTTTTGTTTTACATAACAAGCATTAAAGCCTACCTAAACATCAGAACAACATTGTTTTAAAATAAAAAGCGACTCTTGTCATTTGTGCAAATACCAAAACAGGAGTATTGTTTAGCCTCAGTTTGAGGCCCGGGGCTACTCTGGATAGTGAAAATCTCTCTCATATTTTTCCCTCCCTCCCTCTCCTCTTTTTTTTTTTGTCATCTACTTTTATTACTTGTAAATGCACTAATAATCAAGCTGTCTTATGGGTTCCAATTTCCTACGTACGTCCACCCTCGGCAACAGGGGCTAATTGAAACCTATTAGAAAACGGGTTATTGTAGTTCATTTATTACTGGATAAAAGTAATGGAATACGAAAGAGCAGAAACATGTGCCCTGAGATAAGTAAATAGTTTAGGGGCCAAGAAGCTTTAATTGATTATTGCAATGGTATGGCCTATGGGAAATGTAATTTATATTGTGAAATTGCACTGGTACAAAAGGAGAAAAAAGGACATATACTTCACTGTTTCAAGTGGTATTATGTACATGAATTGAGAGAAACAAAGACAAAGAAATAAAAGAAGAAAAAGAAAAAAGGTCAGGGCCCAAAATAACCTATATGGCAATTTGCCTTGGTGCCCTAAAAAAATGAATACAGCTTTAAATAACATGTTATGCCTTGATGCATTTTTTAAATTGGCTTAAACTGCCTGCCCGCCTTATTTTTGGGCCCTGAAGACATATTTTCTACTATCCCAAGTAGCCAAGAACATCAAACTGAGGCTAAGTAATGTCTATTACCCTACAAAGTGGCACATCATAACATAGGTAACTGGTTTGCATTATTAAAAATAATTGAACTACATATCAATATAATATGTGCTCGCCTGCTCGGCAATAGGCCTACTGTCACATTAGAAAACATCTCAACACAACAGATGACTATGTGATATCTTCATACCTCTATACTGCCTCCAGGTCTGTGAAGATGTTGCTCCATTTTGTAAGAGAGATTCTGACTTTGGGCAAATCACATGATCCCCTTCTGTAAATATTTTGATGACCTAATATAATAACATAGAAACACATTTTTATAGGTTATAAACACATGGTACAATTGCAATGTTTTGGTGTGAAACAATAAAAAAAGTATATATAGGAAGTAAGGATCCAGGTACTCGAGCCTTGCTCGTACGTTTCGAGCCCCGAAAATATATACTCAATGCTCAAAAAAATACCTCGGTAGTCATTGTGTATTTTACTGGTTTTAGATGTCCATTAATTATTCATTGAATCTAGATGGCAAATTTTGACAAAAATGACCAATTAGCATATTTGAGGTTGTCTTAAATTGCAAATAAAGCCTTAAAATGAGTAATTTCTTCATGTATCCCGTAAGCCTGTTCTAGACAACATATCTAAACTTAAAAAAGTGCCCATGTGAACTGAAATTGTACGATAAATATGGACTTTTGTTCTATTTCACCAGGTGGACCTAGCCCTTGTTTTCAAAATAATGACCAAGTCCAGCTCATTAATTATGCGTAAATGACACACAGATTAAGTACAATATTTTTTTCTACTTTGAAGTTCATTTTATGCAATATCTGTGAGAAGTCTAACATTTCAGATGCATAACAATTCAATAAGAGTTGAAATATGCAAATGAGATGAATATTGAATTTCCTTAAGTATTGTGCCTATGGGAAAAATACCTCATTAAATATGCATAAATGATCCATACCTATAATTAATGGGTTTTATGAAAATTGAAGTCTAAAACATATCAGTAACTTTGTAAGCTACATCAAGGATGGTTACCAAATGAATAAGTTTTCAAATATGCAAATGAGGATAAAAATAATGTTAATGTCCTCAAATGTATGTGCATGTACAATGTATGTTATACTGTATTATATATACAGTGTATAGCCATGCGTAAAACACTAAATTGAAATTTGCGACATGATCTTAACAAGCTTCTAGAGAAAAATGTTTCATAGCAAAGTTGTAGATAATGATTTAAAGATTTTAAATAGGCCTATGTCATTTTCCTTTCAGATTAGGCAGAGAATCAATTGTTAAGTCTCTTGAAAGATAAAATATTTATATTTATCGAATAAACACCATTTTTTTTTGAAATGGAGGCGTAATCTCAAAAGGAAAACAGTTGGTCATGAATCTTGAGATAATCATCTTTCCAAAATTGGGTAGAAATCTAATGCAGTTTGTGAGGATCAGGGTTGTCACCAGACAACTTTTAGTGCCGGGTAAAATTTATGTGAAATAGTAAGAAAATAGAAATTTTGATAAAACTTGTTCACTTTTTTATTGATTCTTCATTGATTTTGTATTTTTTGAGTCTTGAGTGCTGGGTATTTTGACTCAAAATCAACCTGAGTGCCGGGTGGAAATTAAGAGTGCCGGGTGGTCCCGCCCGCCACCGCCCAGCGTAGTGACAACCTTGGTGACGATGAAACCGCAAATTAAATCAGGAAGTAAGTACACACAGGCTTTCATCAGTGTAATTTAACAGCTCCAATATAAGCCAGTTTTGTAACAGGAAGGAAAAAAGGAACTTTTCAAACTCCAATTTTTAGGCTCTTTTGAGGACATATAATACAATTCTTATACAAAAAGATAGATGAAGGTCCAAATCATATACTAAATAAAACTTTTTTCTTGGCCATTTATAACAATATTTCACAACTTAATACAATGGCATGAAGTTCGTCAATTTTAACACTTGATAGAGCATTGCAGGCATTTTTGAGTGAAGTGTTGACATCCCTATAGTACTAGTGTGTCGAAAATGTCTGATTTCTGAGGCTGAGCATCACTCGATGCGATTCTGGATTTTAACATGCATTTAGCAGCTTGAGTGTCTGTAGAAAAGGTGAGTCGAGTAGTTTTGGGACTGAAAACATTTAAGTTAACTATCGAAAAATTTCAGAGGTAAGGTCGCCAAACACGCTTATTTCACCAAAGATTTACGCATTCCTACTGGGCAATTCCATGGTTAGTAACGTTACATTTTTAGCAAATCCACATACCTTAATTCACTCTAACAGCATAATGCATGCATGTTTAATACTAGTTTTGTTATCATAGATACACCCTCCCTAGGGCTACAATTCAGCAAAAAGAGAAAATAATTCAATGATCTTAAAAGGTAGTTATGGAGCTATTAATGTTTGGTTAGTAACATTACAAAAAAAGGACAGGGGTGGAAAATGCATGTTTTCAAATAAGAAGCCTGCTCAAAGGGAATTTATATGAAGCAAATTGTTAAATTTACCTTATTACTGAGACTTGATAGTAAATAATTAGCAAGTATTTTTTACATTCAGGCTGCATACTTTCAAACAAGAACAAAAAAGCATATGGTTAGTAACGTTACGGTTAGTAACGTTACATTTTGTCCACAAAAATTACATCAACTTTGTACATTAAGATTTCAAAATCGGACTACACATTTAACAACAATGGTCGTTAATTACAAAGTTTGAACCTATTTCATTGTAATTTGATTAATAAATGCCATCATTACACTATTTTAGTGAGAGAAAATGATGGTCAAGGTTATGGAAAAAAGTGAAATTTTCCCAAAAATCAGCTTTTTTGAAGAAAAATAATATCAAACATGTTCTGAAGTTATTGTAAGACCACTTAAATGAAAGAGGCTTTAGTTACCTTTAATTTGATACCAAATATATGATTCTGGGATCCTTAATTTTAAAATTATTTGCAAAAATGTACTTTTTGTTGATGTCCTACTAATTATGGAATAGCCCTACTGTGACCTGGGACCTACGTAAATTACAAATTTATACCCAATAATAAACGTCAATGACGGTCCACAGGTCACAGCTCTGCCTTTGGGACTACAAAACACACGTACACTTCCTCCCTTTTTTGCTTGAAATTCCTCTTGCAACCGACAGTGTAAACAGAAATCCATGGTGCATGGCCCAAATGTTTATGAATGCAACCCCTACTCTGTATTTTTGTTTACACTGTCCAAGAAATTTTTGAGCCTATTACCTTGACGTTGTGAATTGTAAAAAATTATAAAAAAATAATGCACCGCGTGCTGAACATTGCTGAAGTTGGAGTTGTTGTCTGCACTCTTTAGAGGCACAGCCGAGTGAGTTGGACAACTTTGACTTCAGCACAAGTGTCGGTGTGAAATGTCTAGATTCCCATGTAAATCATATGGACTGAGTCAGTCTAAAAACAAAACGTTAAAGCATAGGGGAACGCGTATTGTTATTATAATATCCCTCTATTGTTATTACAATTAGATGGTGTCTGGCTTGTGACCCATTAACGTTTAACAATCAATGTTATATCGGCGATTATCGATAACCTAATTGGGAATTATCGTCGCTGGCAGTGACATCGATTAGGAGAGCACACTAATAGAGAATATAAACAAATGTTATATTAGAATAAATAAATGAACAAATATTAAAATTGTGAAGATGATTTAAAACTTAAAAGAATGAAAATGCTTACGAAATCAAAATAATTCTTAACCGTGACTCGAGTGGAAGTTGTAATTGATTCAAACGCATGCGCAAATCAGATATGAAGTACTGTAACAGTGTGTATGTATAATATTTGTACATTAAAATTACAATAATGTATGCATCTCGCGCAAAATTTTTCAGACAAAATTTGTTCATTTTGGCTAAAAAACACCTATTTTTGGCTAAAATAATGATATTTAATAGGCAGGAGCGGACATTCGGGCGTTTCGTTAACATCTGGGACGTTTGTCCAAATAGCGCGGTGAAAACATTTGCCGACTTCCCATTCAACTCAATGGAGAAAATGCCGGCTCGCGGAAGCTTTGATTGATTTTAGCAAATTGTCAAAATATTTTGATTCCAAAATCATATGAGATGTGTAGTATTCAAATCACAACAAAATGACAAACAGCTCA
>JXSR01S036446.1:204075-228960 GCA_000969725.1 Ophiothrix spiculata | reverse complement strand
TATCTATATTACAAATACTTTTCACAAATTATGCATTTGCTTTATTGACGGAAAGGACAGGATGGATGTGCACCATGTAACATTTGCATAGTACAGAATAAATATCAATATTGCATTTACAAAGAGCTAAAATAATGAAAACTAAAATAGAAATTTAAAAAAATTAGAAATGCGTTCCTAGATTTTGTTCTAAAAAAAAAGGATCGAAATGTTAACAAACGAAAAGCAAGATAACTTTCCCCTTACAATTTGTGGCCAAAAACATTATTTTCGGACCTAAGGCCAAAATTACTCATTTTGTTCCAAAAATTGACCTCATCATCATGCTCAGTATTAAAATCCTATTCTAGAAATATATACTTTTATTTGAATTTAATTTATCCATTGCTGAGTTACAGACCAAAAAACGAAGGGTTGACAGGGCCTTTAAAAGCTTACATTATCAAATATCCACTCTTCTTTTAACCTTTTGTATCTAACAAGTGATGTATTTATTAAACAAAGTCAGTTGAGCTATATTTTTAATTCTGTAAACTAGTTGTCATATTTCAATAAATACATGAGTTCTCAAATAAGTATTTAAAGAGGCTATATTTACAGATAGAAAGGAATCCTGCACGTCATAACGTTTTTCAATACTTTCAATCAATTGTATGGAATCATACAACTTTTATATCATTCTTTTTGTCCTTCAAATACAAAATACAACGTTTCTTTTTTGCCAAGTGGATACAAACATCGGTCTAAAAATGTAACCAGTGTCTCGAATATAGGCTAAGATGTAATAATGTTGCCACATTCTTTTGTTAAAATGTAGGTTGTCTGGAAATAAGATGGCTCTTACATTCATACCAATGACATGTAATATCAATTCTGATGTGTTCAGTCAACTCAAGTTCTTTTTTGATGAAATAAATACACATTGCGGATTGGGTCACGTACGAAAGGTGACAACATTTAGATAGTTGATCGTGTGTGTTACCTCGAGCAAAGAGTGCAGAGATAAATCTTTAACATCGCAAAATGCTCCAAGAGCATGTCCATGTATGATAAAAGTACGTGATCGAAGTAATTTAGTATATAGTGGACAGCTGTATTAAATGGCGCAATTTTCCTGGTAAAATATCTATACCAAATGATTTGAAGCTGATTTACCTGAATCGTCAAAACTAAAAAAAATCGTTATGGTAATAAAGGAATCATCTATATTTCCGCCCCTTTAGTCATTGTTAGTTACATAGCAATATTTGATGCCCTCTTACCAAATGACATTTATGCATGATTGATAAATTGCTGTATGGTTTGTCAGATATTACATTAGTAAATATTTTACAAATAGCAATGACAAAGTTTTGTCTACACTTACTATTCCAAAACAGGTTTCACATTAAATAGGAAATATATTTTTCTGTTGGTTTCCATCTTGAATAACCCTTGATATCTTGGTTTGTAGGCCTACTGATTTTAAAAATGTGTGCTTTCTAATGTTTGTAACCACACTTATAAACTTCAAACCAAGTGTATAATTTTAAGGAGTATTTGTATTAGAAATGAAAAGTTTTCAAATATTGAAATAACAGTATCATTAGTATATTTAAAATGTAGGGAAGAGAGCTATGCGAATAATTGTTAAGAACGACGGTACAATTTTGCATCATAAAAGATTGACATTTACATAATACAGAGCTCTGTTATGTTTTGATGTTGTTAGAGTCAAGTAATCTCATTGGTGTTCACATACGTGAAAAGCAATGCATCGGCACGCACAAAAACAAATATATAAACCTGCACATAAATCACAATGGAACATTGTAGAACACTTTGCCCGTAATTTATTCAGCATATGTGCTCTACTATTAAATTTGAATAAACCCAAAGAAGTTATATAAATAAGTTAAGATTTTTACACGAACAAATGATTTCTTTGACGTGACTGTGTGTCTCTAAACCGAAATATCATATTGCATCATTACAAATAATCCCCATTACACATTAGTGGGAAAAAAGCAAAAATCTGGAAATTGCATATCAGACTAAATTATTAACAGATAAAATGTTAATTTATCTACATGCTGATAAAAAAATCTCTTACTCTAATGAAAGATAATATAGACAATGATGAGGATTTCAAAAAAATCATTTTGTCAAATTTGCACATAAGCAAAAGTTTAAAAAATGCACTGGATTTGGAAAGTCATTTTGAGAAATATTTCTGATTGGCCTTACCAGAGAGAATGTTTTGCTGAATATATTGTTTTGATTAATAACCTTACCAAAGTTGTTTGAGAAAGTGCTTGTAGCACCATTAGGATTTCTGAGCATCAACATATAACAAATATATATTAACAAATTAAATTTTAGCTGGAGTTTGATCTTTTGACTAAATTTTAAAAACAACGTTGTGATCAATTTATCACGAAATCTTTTAGAAAGCATGTGTCTGGTGAATGCACTTTGTGAGTTAAGATATGGTTTGAAGTCGATATTTCAAAACAGTAAACCTGTACATTGGTATTTAAGTGATTTAAATGTGTTTTCTAATGTATGAGATTTATTTACAAAACAGGCAGACAAATTTCATTCACGGACCTTCTCTTATACAATTATAAAATACAATCATACCTTTTTGTGATTAAGTCAATCAAATATATAATAATAATACAACAAAACCCGTTTCGATATAATTATTTGCATTTCACAAACGGCGACAAAGTGTCTGAAACTGTTGAATTAGCTTATTAGTCTGGGATTGGATATTCAGCTATTGTAGACTAGAAGATCAATCTCAACCTGTTACAACACTGAAATGTTCCACACGTCAATATTAAAGCATTTGTATATATTCACGTAACTCTTGCACTAAATTAAGAGGTTTTAAGAAATTGCATAATGACTAATATAATAAAATAATAAATGATCTCAAAATGTACTTCTTTTTAATGTCAGCGCGCATTGTAGACAACAAGAATGTCATAAGAATTACTCTTAATCAGATTAGCAATTTCATCGCCCTACTTGTATATTTTACAAACAGCAATGACGAAGTTTTGTTTACACTTATTATTTTATTTCTAAAACAGGCTTGACATTAAATATGTTGGTTTCAATCTTGAATAACCCGCGATATCTTGGTATGTACCGATTTGAGAAATGTGTGCTTTCTCATGTTCGTAATCACACATATAAACATCAAACCAAGTGTATTTTCATACTCACTGAAGTTACATTGAAACCAAGGGAAACTTGAAGGTACAAGCAACTCAGAATATTAAAAAAGGATATTGAATTTCCAATATTTTCATTTATACGTTACCTGGAGAATTGAAACTTTACAGGGTTAATTAACCTACTATGTGATAATATCTGATCAATGAAAATATCCTCTGTCATCATTGAGAAGCATACAACATCATGACTCTCCATGCTATGCATTCCTTTTGGTGATTGGGGAGTTTTTGAAGGTATCTCACCTAAAGCACCAAACGCAGCTCAACTAAACTGGTGAGTAAATATAATATGTTGTCAATCCAACGTGTTTCGTAACCAGATGTTCTCAAGAACATCTAAACCCGGATCTCCAAGGAATGTCTTGATTGTACGAGCACGATGGAGATGAGCGTTGTCATAGTGGTGTACAAAATTGTTTCAATTACATTATCAAGGCATCTGGAGTGCACTTGTACTGGTGATGAAGGAGGCCGCCTTTCAAGGTGATCAGAGCCGATAACGTAACCTTCTTCTGAATAAATAAAATTTGGTTTTAGCACAGAATACAACGTTATCCTAATTACATTATCAAGGCATCTGGAGTGCACTTGTACTGGTGATGAAGGAGGCCGCCTTTCAAGGTGATCAGAGCTGAATATAACGTTACCTTCTTCTGAATAAATAAAATTTGGTTTAAGCACAGAATACAACGTTATCCTACTGATTGGGCACGGAAAGGAAATGTTCTGTGGCCCACTTGCGGAAGGTGTTTGGTCAATATATTTTTCTCCAGTGTTTTTCTATATACACAGGTCGCCAATTTAAATCAAGAGAGAGTTTACAATATTATTGTTCTTAATTCACGTTTGTTTTATGGAATATCATGGTATTGTTCACTTGCCAAGTTTAGCAAGATCTTCAGATATGAACTCTATCGAGCACTTCTCGGCTGAAGTAACACATCGATTAATAACAAGTTACATCAAGCCAACCATGTACAGGAATTACATTAGGCTGTGCTTGATTCTTGTTGTAAGATACCCCTTGGAAACCAATTACGAGACGAGATGGATGGCATAGCAAACCGTGACTGATTACAATTTATAACCAACAATATGTAAGATATCCCTGTAAAATTTCAAGTGTCCAGGAAACGAATGAAAGAAAATATGTTAAATTAAATGTCCTTAATTCCAAATAAATAAGAACATGAGCAAGTTAACCAAACAAAAATAGCACAAGTAAATTCCTTTCAAAACACCCTATTTGATATAAAGTTAGTGAACTATTATATCAGTTCGGCGGAACTTACAATTCGGATACGTATCCGAATTCGGATACCCACGTACATATCGTATCCGAATTGTGATACCCGTATCAGAATAAGGATAAGGAGGGTATCTGAATTCTGATACTCCTATCGTGGCGCAGGAAACAAAGCGATTGCGCAAGCTGGCAAGTACATGCGCAACATCTTTCTTGCATTTATGATAAATGTATCTGTGGAAATGTCATTTTCATCTGTGCAATTCCAGCGGAACAGCTTCGAAACATGTCCTGATAGCTTTTTATCACAGAAGGCAAAATAATCTTGCCTAAACTTTCTTAGAATTTAGATGACAAATGATGATAATGTTTTTGACTTTTATACATACCGGTATGGTGCGCGGCGAAGCTGAATATTCATTTCAGTTGATATCCCGTTTCAGCTGTTTTAATCCAAATTCGGATACGGGTATCCGAATTGTAACTAAGAAGTATCCGAATTCGGACGCATCCGAATTGTGAGTTCCGCCGAACTGATATCGGCGAGGGTTGCAAGAGTGACTAGTAAGTATTCTGATCAGAGAAGAACCGTTATTTTCTGTCCAAATACTTAGATATGAAGCTCCTAAATTTCTATTTCTAAATAGTAATTAGGGACTGTTCACAAACATTTATTACAAGGGGGATTAAAATTCATCCTAATTTTACCTCTAAACATTAAGCCTATTTGTTTTTCATTGGGTTTGACGCCTTTCTAAGAAAGAAAGGAAGCACAATTGTTGTGGACAGCCCTTTCTATATCAACATTAACAGCAGTACGGTACTCCGTCCATCTGAATGTACTCAAAATATACTTAAATTAACATCAAATTTTAAATCTCAGCAGCTATCATTGTGTAACTAATGAAATTATCTGTGTGCTTAGTTTTGCAAATAATCATATACTCTTATTAAACCAAACAAGAAATGGTCTTTTTCATTCATTCATATCTCAGGGAAAACTCAAATTAGCAGGGTTGTTTTATAAAAAAAATGACTTTAATCGATTTTTTTATATAAAAATCAGTTATTAAAACCACAATTAAATGAAAAAAATCAAAAATTCATCATACCTGCACCTAACTTAACGTCCTTGCAAACATGTTTCCCATTTCAATGATTATACATGTAAATAAAAGTTAAATGACTCGTCAATTGATAATTTTCAAATGTGACCGTCCATCCCAAATCATAAATGCCTTTTGTCATTTTCACATTTAAAAAAAAATTCAAATTGTATTTACTATAATTCTAAGGAGTATTTCTATTAGAAACCAAAATAGTTCAACTATTGAAATACCAGTATCATTAACACATGTAGAGGAGATAGCTATGCGCATAATTTTTAAAAACGACGGTACTATTTTGCATTATAAAAGATTGACATTCGCATAATACACTTAGAGCTCTGCTATGTTCGAAGTAATCCCATTGGTGTTCACATACGTGAAAAGCAATGCATCGGCACGCACAAAAACAAATATTTAAACCTGCACATAAATCTCAACGGAACATTAAAGAATACTTTGCACGTAATTTATCCAGCGTATGTTCTCTGCTATTAAAATTTGAATTAATAAACCCGAATACATTAAATACGTTAAGATACGAACGAATAATTCCTTGAGCGTGATTGTGTTATATCTTAAACCGAAATATCATATTGCATTATTGAAAGTAAGCCCCATCACACAGAAGTAAAGATCTAAAGAATCTTTTTGTCATATTTGCACAAAAGAAAAGATCTCGCCTCCATTAAAGTTAAAAAAGTGCACTGGATTTGGAAAGTAATTTTTGGCAATATTTCTTGTGGTCCTTACTAGAGAGAATGTTTTGCTGAATCTATTGTTTTGAGCATTTACATCACCCATGTTGTTTGAGAAAGTGCTTGTCTTCTATAGACTTTCTGATTATCAACTGACATTTAGCTGGAGTTTGGAGTTTTGAATGTGTGAGATTTATTTACAAAAAAGACATACTAACTTCTTCTAATAATAAAAAACGGCGACAACGTGTCCGAAACTGATGAATTAGCTTATTAGTCTGGGATTGGATATTCAGCTATTGTAGACTAGAAGATCAATCCCAACCTGTTACAACACTGGAATGTTCCACACATCAATATTAAAGCATTTGTATATATTCACGTAACTCTTGCACTAATTTAAGAAGTTTTAAGAAATTGCATAATGACTAAATGATCTCAAAATGTACTTCTTTTTAATGTCAGCGCGCGTTGTAGAAAACAAGAAAGTCATAGGAATAACTCTTAATCAGATTAGCAATTTCATCGCCCTACTTGTTTTTGCGTTAGAGACTTGTGAGGTAAAACTGGAATTTTAGAACAAATATATGACTTTAAATATCTGGTGTGGAGCAGGACACGGATTCAAAAAAGTCTCAAATTGAAGACAGTCGGTTGGAAACCTTTGAAAAGACGTTTGATTTCGAGTTTTTTCTCCTTCACCCAAGTACATAAGAGGTTTTATGAATATTGTATTTTTTTAAAACCTTGTTCTGGATAAGCTATTTAACGCGCAAATAAGAAATGAATATTAACGAAGGTGGGAATGCAACTCTCCTAAATATTACTTTATTGGGCACATTATGAAAAATTTTCTAGATTTGATATATACCTTTTATGTCCAAATTCAGTAGTCACTATGTCACTTGGTACAAGGAAATAAAATCCAAAACTTTAAAAACTACTAAAGTCAAGTTGAATGAACTGTAAATCCAACCACCAAACACACGTATGGACAAATTATTTAAATTATTTGAAATCTACCTATTTTGTAAAAAAAAATGGTATTTTAGTAATCACAAAGGTTTAAAAGTTATTCGGTTTTGGCATTCAGAATTAAGATATTGGATTTGAAATGATCAAGAGGCGTCTTTCGCATTTGATGAAAGACTACTTGACTTAGAATTAAATTCCTTTCCCCGAGTGGTACACATTTTATTCATTATACAGTTCAGCAACCTTAGAATTTTTTTAGTTTTTACGTTTTACAAATTCATCTCATTTTGATAGGGATTTCACCGCATATGTAAATGTTGAATCAATGAATAAAACAATCAGAAATAATTGTCTGGTGTTGTTGTATTTCATTTAAATTGTTTAAAAAGGCTTTTAAATCATATTTCCAATGACTAGATTATAAGACGGGTCAAGAAGCAGATAACTGCAGTTAACAGAACAATGAGTAGAAATGTATGGGGTGAATTCCATTGATACCCAATACGGTATAGACATAACACTGAATGCATCTTAATTTTTGATGTAAACTTTTTAGTTCAAAACGGAATAATCTACGCAAGCTTAACTACGAGAGCTAATTCTTTGAACAAGTGTCTCAAATGTTTGGTATGATCTCACTCTTGCTGGTAAAGATAGGTAAGGCATAAGAAAATGTCAATGTTTGCTTGTAACATGTGTATGGAAAACAGAATAGACTGTTCAGTGAAAACAATAAAAAGTATCCTTTGTCATGTTAATAGTTTTGCATATTATTCATTTCCCACGTTATAATGACACTCTCAAAGGAGCTAAAATGTCTGGGATTTGGTATCATGGACCTTCTTATCAGTCATCCTGAAACCCTTAATCCAGCCATGTAGGAATCAGGTTGCTCGAGGTATCTGAAAGTTAATGGATAGTTCTAATCCAACGGGTTTAGTCAGAGTATTAATAATCACATAAAATTTGATGCCTTTCACCCTACCGTATGCTAAGGGATTCGACTTCTTAGCTTAGAAATTGAATATGTTTTCATTTCAACTATACATTTCATAGCACTTTTATATATCGTCAGTATCATCAATTTGAGTGTTTTTAAAATAAGGTTTCATATGAATAAATGTGTATAATTAAGCCTCAATATCATATTTAAAGTTGTAAATTGTTACATACATCTACCTTTTTATGACTTAATTATGAAAAGTCAACGTTTTCCTTCGCATTCATCAGTTTTAAATTATTTCAGGTTATTTTATCTTACTATTATATTCTATTTCAGTTTGAAATTATAACAATTCTATGTTGAAATTTGCTCTTAGAAATGATTGACAGTGGTAACTTCCTAATTCACAATATATCTTTTATTGATGTGTTTTTCGTTGATTTGTTGACGATGTTGCTCTGATTGGCAAAATTATAAGTTGGTTTTGTTAAATCAAATTCAGGGTGTCCCAATGAAAAATTAAACGCAACGACCTTGGCAATTTTTTTCTGTTGAAGTAAAATACAGCATACAATATAATAATATAATAAATTATATGATTTACATTATCTGAATTACCAATTAATTTCGTGAATGCAAGCAATCACTGACATTTCGATATTTCGATATTACCAATTGTAATAAGTGTGGTGTTCATTCAGAGAAGGGTCATCAAGCTTTACCAGAGTAACAAGTAACCCTAAGGAACATTGAACAGATTCATCAGGATTGGTAGTTAACAATATATCAAAGGTTCTTTATCCTAATCAAGTATATAACCTTTAATATATTAGTAACTCAAAGTGTATGGATACATTTCCAAATCACTGGTGAATGTACAGCTACATTCTAGTGTTATATGAATAACGAAAAATGGATAAACCAGCATACGTGGGTTTAAAATGATTTGAAAGTTAAATAAGAAGTTCATCAAAAACTATTCGGTAATTCAATCCTTCTTCTCAAACATTTAATTAGGCCACAACATATATATACCGAGGTTCAAGATGTCTAAAACGTGTTGGCATTTTTCTGAGAGGATATCAATCCTGTAATTAATCCAATCAGTTAAACCACCTGCGTAGAGTGATCTACTCTGATAATGGTGCGGTATCGTCTTGACTTCTTAAACTAGTTAATTGTTACAGATAAAAAGTAATCTAATAGTATATAGGTAAAAAGTCAATTGCAACTCAATGTGTGGGAAATATGTTTAGAAATCGTCAAAGCTATTGATTGCTTCGTGCATAGCATAACATGGAATGTATATAAAGATAGAAATGATTAGGGTGTTGTTGAAGTTTTTCATACACCATACTTGAACAATATCCAACTTAGTAGGGTGAGTGACAAAAACATTTAGCCCCTTAACATCCTCTTTTACTTTAGAAAATGTTGCATATCTATAACAAATACTTTTCACAGATTATGCATTTGCTCTATTGACGGAAAGGACAGGATGAATGTGCACCATGTAACCTTTGTAACATTACCATAGTACAGACGAAATGTCAATATTGAAGACCCAAAAATAATACAAACTAAGAAAAAAATGAGAATTGCTTTCCTAGATATTGCTTTCAATGTTTTTAAAAGTAAAATGCATCAACATTTTTACCAAAGCAAAATTTAGATAGCTTTCCTTTACAATTTTGGACCAAAAACATTATTCTAGGACCTAAATATCAAAATTACACATTTTGTTCCAAAAACGACCTCACAATCAGAGGGCTCGTGTGGTCTAGTGGAATAGTGCAGGACTCCGAATCATGAGGTCGCGAGTTCTAGCCCCGCTACGGCCAACGGGTTATGTCCTTGGGCAAGACATTTAATCTCAATTGCTTCGTCGACCATAGCGATATTGGGTAGCTGTTATTGGGGATATCACAATCGAAGTGCAGATTGAGTGTGCACCTGGCCAGTAGCACCTCAAATTTAGGCGAACTGATTGTGACGATTTCCTGACGGCAGCACTCTGAGAATTTGTTCACAATCTAGTAGCGCTATACAAAAGCTGTACATTATTATTATTATTATTATTTAATCATGTTCAGTATGCAAATCCGCTTCTAGAGATACTTTTATTTGCTGAGTTACAGAGCAAAAACGAAGGGTTGACAGGGTGCTTTAAGCTGACAAGATAAAATATCCACTATCTTGTTTATCTTATAAAGTATCTACCAACTGATGTATTTACTAAACAAAGTACGTTGAGGTATATTTTTAATTCTGTAAACTATTTGTCATATTTTAATACATACTTGAGTTTTCAAATGTGTATTTAAAGAGGCTATATTTATAGATAGAAAGGAATCTTGCACGTCATAACGTTTTTCAATATTTTCAATCAATTGCATGGTATCATATAAATTTTATATCCTTCTTTTTGTCCCTCGAATACATAATACAACGTTTTTTTTGTGCCAAGTGGATACAAACATCAGTCTGAAAATGTAACCAGTGTCCTGAATATAGGCTAAGATGTAATAATGGTGCCACATTCTTTTGTTAAAATGTAGGTTGTCTGGAAAGAAGATGGCTCTTATATTCATACCAATGACATATAATATCAATTCTGATGTGTTCAGTCAACTCAAGTTCTTTTTTGATGAAATAAATACACATTTCGGATTGGGTCACGTACGAAAGGTGACAACATTTATACAGTTGATCGTGTTAATTACCTCGAGCAAAAAGTGTAGATATAAATCTTTAACATCACAAAATGCTCAAGGAGCATGTCAATAAGTATAATAAATGGACGTGATTTAAGTATTTTAATAGATAGTTGACAGCGACAATTAACTGCAATGGCGCAATTTTTTGTACCATCCATATTTTAGTCCCTTTAGTCGCATAGAAAAAAAATGATACACTTTAACTACATGACATTTATGAATGATTGATAAATTGCTGTATGGTTTGTCAGGTATTATTTTACATTAGTAAATGTTTTACAAACAGCAATGACAAAGAAAATATCATAAGATTTCTTGCGCTCAATAACACATTGTAGGCAGTATATCAATTTTGAAAACTTCAAACTCTAATTGTTTTTACAAGATTTTTATTTGCGTACAACTAGTATTATATAGCTACACAAATTTAAAAATTTTCAACCACGTGACAGTTATGCATGATTTATATAATTCTTTATGTTTTTTCAGATATATTTTACATTATTAAATATTTTACAAATGGCAATGATATTTCATATTCTTTTCCTAGTTTTCCTATGTTTATAGCTTACCTTATTGATAAATTATACAATTTCGATGTAAACTTATTATTACCAAATTTTCTAGGGTATGTCTTATTATTAATATTCATTTAAAACAAATATGGTCCCGGATAGGGTGTCCTTTCTAACAGGTATAGTAGATTTATGGTCTCAGATAGGGTATACATTCACCCATTTTTGGTCACATATAGGGTCATCTTCGGAACCTGCAGAATTCAGGTGGTTACCTTGGCACAAATATCAGTTCCCCCGGAATATCTTTTACTCAAGAAAGACAGCCATGCTTAATACTTACCGGTTGAATAATTGACTAAGGTATTTTCCGTGTAGTACTTCGTAAGTCGAAATCTAGGAATCTCTAATTTTTTCTCAACTTCCATATTGTTCTTGTCAACTGTTAGTACTATATCTCGAGTTGTGTAGGCATCTAATAGATATAAAATCAAGAAAATAATTTTGACATTTTTATTACTTTGTCTGCTTAAATTTGTATGATAACTGATAAAACATTAGAATTCTAAAACGTAGTTGTCATATAAGGACAATAATATATTTTTGATCTAGATTAGTTACAATGAAAGTGTTCATGAAATATATATGATGGGTTTTTTGGCGAGATGGTCTATGTATGCTGTTGTTTTATTTACACTGCTAGGTATAGAAAAAACATTTGGACTGTTATAATATAAACATAACCGAAAAAGAGAAGGGGGAAGGAAAGAAAAGAGGAGGATAAAAATAATGGTATAATTTATGTAAAAATTGTTTACTTTGTACCAAATGTTTGTTTAGAAATTGAAAATTATGTCTCTTCTTGTCGTCTGCGTGCGATTGTGAGACCTGTTTCTTTGCTTGTATATTATGGTTTGCTTGTATATGATGGTTTGCTTGTATATGATGGTTTCCAAGGCGAGATGCTCTATAATGTATGCTATGTCTTATTTACAATACGTGGTATAGAAAAAAAATTGGGACTAAAAGGCTGCGATCACATAGAAGTATACGGTATACGGTATTCGCTATGCGCTATTCGATGGCTATATTTTATACAAGCATGACGAGTTATACGTTTTTTCGAATAGTGCCCTCTTATGTGACCTGGTAGCATCAAATTCACGTGTTCGATTGAATCTACAGGGTGTGCCAATAAAAACGCAAGATTTGAAAACAAAAATATTTAAAATATAAGCAGGCCATTTTTGTCATCAAATCACCAACGATATTAAAATATGCCCTTTGTTTCATCCAATTCGGATATTCCTGTACGGAGATACAGCATTTTAAAAATGGAGCACAAATTTCAATCTGGTCCGATTTGTGGTAATCGGATGAAGCATGTTAACCCAGGATGATATGCATCCAAGACATTAACTTTGAATTTAAACCTGTTAAACTAATTTTACAATTATTTGAGGCTCAAAGATATTATTGGTCAATTACTTTCATTAAAAACAAAACAGATGATCGATTTAAAGACAGAATTATAAGCAATTATTTAGTTTTAGCAGTCTCAGCTTTCCTGGTTTTAGTTGTGGTACTTCAGTCAGTGTCAGCCATAAAACAAAACAAAAAATTCAAGGGCTTTTGTAATAACCTCTTATCATAAAAATGCGAGCTACTCGGAGGTAGTAGATGCAATTGTTTTTTTTTTTGGGGGGGAATTACATTGCGTATCAAAATGAATTTTACAATCAAGGTCCACATCATGTCAGATATTCAGAAACGGACTTAACATTCCGGTTTGGGGAAACTTTGAATATGAAATTTTGAAGAGAAAACAATTGAAATTGTTATTTCTGGCGAATGTAAAAGTTATTCTGACATCCTTTGTGGCTTGATTGGATACTTTCAATGAGCTTTTGATATAACACTAAACAAAAAATGCAAGAAAGCGATAGAGCTTTCATCTGGGGATGAAGTAACTTGTCATTTAATGTTTTGGTTGCCACCTACTTTTGGTTATTGTTCATGGAATTGAGATCAAGAAATCGGACCAACCCACTTTTTAAGGGCTTAACAGAACTTGTAATAACTTCAGAATTAAACGCTCAAATTTTACGAAACAAAATGCTATTTGAAGCTGAGATTATGTACAATAGCATTTAATAATTGTTTTTATTACACGTAGCCTAATTCTCTTAGAAACAAATCACAAAAAAATCTTGCGTTTTTATTGGCACACCCTGTATACGCGTGCCCAGCACCGTTTACCCGAAGCGTATAGTTCTGTGTGATTGCAGCCTTATAATATAATATAAAATATAAACTATTTTGATTTGTATACTCTCACATACAAACCCTTTATATATATATTTATAGTGCAAGGATATTTATTGAAATTGAAGTTTTCAAACTGGATACATTTTTTCTATATTAATCAATGTATTTTTTTAGATTTTACGTACATTTTAGCTTTGGTTTCGATCTAACCTATATTGTTACATGGTTCGTACCTTCCTGTTCATCTAGGGGCAACAACACAGTGATGGGACAGGGGACCGAAAAGGAGAAGGGGAGGGGGAGGGGGTGGGGGTCGGGAAAAGAGAGGAGGATTAAATTAATGGTAAAATTTATGTAAAAACTGTTTACTTTGTACCAATTTTTTGTTCAGAAATTGAAAATTAGGTCTGTATTTGTCATCTGTGTTCGATTGTGAGACATTTTTCTTTGCTTGCCTGTTTGTAAAAGCCACCGTACGTCAAAAACAATTGGGTGTAATTTTAGGGCTCATATTGCCCCTTCTACGAATAAAGCCTGGCGCCGCGCCTGTGTTCATCATGCTTAAGAGTGAAAACATAGTCGGCCTCCAAACAAAATGTTAGCTACCAAACGTTTGGTCGTGACGCCAAAATGACGAATGACTCAAAATAAAATAACTTCAACACCGAGTTGAGACCAAATAAAATTTCGCGCTAGATTGCACATGTATTGAATTGACATATACATTGCACCAAATATTTGTAACCGGTTCATACTTTAAATTCGATGTTCAAATTCAAATGTTTGGTAGCGAAAATTGTGTTTGGAAGCCGACTATGTTTTGAGCCTAACTGATCATGTGATATACTTACAGCTCATCATCTCAACAGAGCATCTTTGTTTATCCATGGGGAATTTCTCTAAATTCATGTTGCACGCTAGAAGTAGCGTTATTCTGAAATGAAGAGAAAACACAAAGAGTAAATGATTTAATTCACGATCAACATACCACAGCATACAATACGTAGGATTAACATTTTCCAACAACACTTTGCTCATATGGAGGGTAATAAATTTCAATTGGAAAAATGCTAGTTTTGTTGTTTTCGTGATCTCTTTGAGCATTAAGTAAACAAATCGGGACACAATTATTACTACCTGCAGATAGTGCAGACCAAAAGCTCTAATCGAGAAAATTTCAACTAAACTGTTTAATTTTTATGTAAAACAAAATTGTGTGATGTTCTTGTTCGTTCATTTTTTTAAAAACTATTTTGTCAGAGAAACCGTAATCTTAAGCTGCCATGAGCAGACACCACATCAAGACACAAGTATTATCTAGAAGGTTTCTTATTACTTGAATGTTACATTTTACGAAATACATTAAAATATCCTACACGATGTTTATATATAGTCTTCATGTTATGGAAAAAAATGTAAAATACTGGATCAAGAAATACTAAACACTGAATATAAAATACAAAATTACGAAAGGACAATGGCAGAATATTCAGATCACATGTATCCTGAAAAAATGAGAATATTAGAATTCTTGACTAACTTTTGGAAACAATGAAACATTTCTTCTAGTCGCCAAGTGATAAATAAATACGTCCCAACATTAATTTATGTAAAAGCAGATTTAGAAAGTAAATATTACTGAAAAGAGAAAAGGCTTGGTTTTGTTAAAGTGGAAGAAAATACATAAGTTTTACTAAAAACTAAAATATAATTTACTCAATACTTTATGCTATAAAACCCAACAGTTTCTTTTTTATGAATAACGATAGTAACGATGTGTCATACGTTTTAAAAGTATAACTTATAGAGAATTGTTACCACCTGTTTAAAATGTCATGGAATACACTACTTTGACATCAGTGTTTCCATATGAACTTGGATATCAAATATTCCCCCAAACCATGCAACATTAATAACCAGGCGAATCATAAGTCCTTACATTTTATTGATTGCATCCTGTCTTGCAAAGGATCATGAATATCTCTAATGTGATTGATTGATTAGAGTGTTGAATGTTATCTTTAAGAGTGCCACTTTAATAAAGAATAAAGCAGTATGATATCCTTATCTGCTTACAGCATCTCTACGCATGATATTTCTGATGGATGGATGAGAATCGACTTGAATTAGATGGCTTGCTGACATCATAAACGATTAAGATATCTGGTATAGGCCAAATGTTTATAATGTTCTCAAATCACGCGATTTAGTGGACACGACTAGTTTTTAATATGAAAAAAAAGTCATGGCACATGTATTTTGAAAACAGATGTAAAGCTCCATCACAATTAATATCGCCCAAACGTTAATTTAGTTAAGGATGGCATTTAGCTACATGAGGCGTCCTGTGCTCAGTGTTGAGAGTTACGTAATGGTTTTAGAGTTCACGGTTTTTTACTATTAGTCATGCAGGGCAAGTTGAAATTAAATTATGACGCGTATTGTATTTATGTAGTGGAAACATTGTTTCCTTGTTTGTGGTGTGCTAAAAGGAATGACTGCCTGACCCTTGACCTGTGTTGTCCTGATTGCTTCAAATAAGCGATTTTTAAAACCGTAATAACTTGGTAACGGAAGGGGCGTTTTGGAAAAACTTAAACGATTTTAGATTTTTTCAATCATAAAATTCATTCTGTTACCATTTAAAGCAAAGTGAAAACCTATTCAAATCGTCTGAAGTGCCTATCTACAGATGTTTACAAAACAACCTACTAGTATATACCTATTAAGTTGGAGTTACAGCTAGAGGTTAACTATACTAATTTTGCGCAATATTAAATATAAATACAGGGTCAAATTCAGAGGAATTTCTTTCATTTAGAGCTGTATTATTACTACCTTTTTATTTTTGTCACTTATATTACAACTATTTATCACAAGATTAAAAGGAAACGGTGTTTACATTTGTAATACCTATTACTAAAGTAGTGTTATAATATGTTGATCGATCTGATGACAAAAATACATTTTAGAGATATCAATCCCTGTCATTTTTTTGTTTATGCCGTACTCGATGTTTATAGGAAGGTTAGTGCTTTACATATATTTTATACATTTTAGCAGCAATATACATACCCAACAATTACGAATATTTTAGATCCTCTTTTTATTACAGTGGTGTGAAAGTGTGGAACAGTATTAGTACTGATGTCAGCAATTCATATTTAAGGAATTGTATAACATATAATGACGCAAGTCTATTGTAAACTATTACGGTTACCACCGTGATAGTAGACTACGGATATCCATCCGCAGCCGTTAATAAATCTAACTTGTATATTTATTCATATTGCTTTTCTAACACGTGCTTACTTTAAATCTCTACGGTTTTTCATTTTGGGGGTAGCCTGCGCCATGTCCACCTTCAGTCGTTTACAAGCATTTGTATGTATATTGCATGTTGTGTTTTAATTTTAAATTTCTATGTGTGTTTACAGGTGTAAGTTCAATTTTTATCCAGATATAACTCTAATGTATATTTCCACGTGTCCACCTGTGGTCGCTTTTTAACCTATGTATATATTTATATGTGTTTCTCATTTTACATTTATATATTGTTTGTATATGTATATGCTTAATTTTAACTATATATGCAGAACCATGTGTAAGACCAGCATTGCAGAAAAGGCTACTCTGGGTAAACATTATGAAATAAATATGATATGGAATACTTGTTACTCGATGAATAGTGTTTTTAATTTGTCACCATCTGTTTGTTAAAGATCACACCCATAATCATTTTATCTTATTTAAATCAACCTGTTCAAAATGTTAAACTGAACTGCAAAAATATTTCCAACAAAAAAGGTGAATGGATTATTGATTTGATGATTTATATACTTACATCATTATAACATCCCCAATGCTTTTTATTATTCAGTGATTCTTATGAAGCCGCTATTAAAATTTATTTCACTTAAAAGTGATTTTAAATAAGAAATAGTAACGACGTTAGTTGCATTCCACACCTTATTTATATAATAAGTTTAAAAGATGTTTTGTTATTAATAGTATATAATTAAACATCTCGAATTCCTGGAAGTTCTTAAAGTAAAAAAAAGTATGGCGTGTTATTAAATACCTTCAACGCCTATCAACATGTCATGATCAGCCGATTGCTAAGTCTCCACATGAAAATGATCCTGTTTTGCCTTACGGGGTGTTTAATTGTCTGGTCATTTTTGAATATGAACATGATGAATATGTGAGGCAATTACGGTAGGTAAAGCTCAGTCCAGTATTCAGATTAGTCTTAAAAATGCAATCATGAAAAAACCCGATTAAAATAACTAATGCATAGGTGAATTAAAGGATACCAACTAAATAAAACTTACTAAAATTCGTTCAGATCAAAATTGACTGTTATTGTCTCATTTTTGAACATGTCTCCCCCATAGTAACAGCCGGGAATATATACATAAGATAATTTCTGACAGATGCCGCGGCCTGTCGTGAAAGAGTGGTTAGAGTGATTAACTCACAATCATGAATGCGGCGTTGGTTCGTACCTAGCAAGGGATATGTCAGAAGGTATTTTTAGACAGGTTTTCTTATAAGAAATATATGATTGTTCCTCAGCATTTTGATCCTGAACATGTGAAAAGTAAGCTCATTTTTGATACCTTTTATGGATCAAAATTGATACTTTACGCCAATACATTTTCTAAGAGTGCAGTGTTAAAGGAATTTTAGAGTCTTGAATAAAATTTGTTAATTATACGGCAAAAGTAAATGTTAAGCGTTTTCAAATGACAGAGGCTAATCTAGCATCTGCTGGTTAGAATTGATGACAATTTGTTTGAGGGTATAGCACATCGACTTTACTGACATTATCACGGTTGCTTTAAAATTTACGCCAATCATGCACCAACGTAATTGAGTGGAATAAGTGAAATGGTGTTGTAATAAATCTGTTAAGAATTTAGATGAAACCCAATCTTGATACGGTTAATAGTATATGTGATAATGGCTTATATATTGATGGTATTATATTGCATAGAATGAATATTATTTCCTAGAAGCTTAGAGTAACACGATGCTATATCATTGGTAAATATGAAACTTAACACTTTAACAAGTTTATGAGAGAAATTAAACTAGATAAGGCACCATTTAGGATTAAGTAAGTTTACGTGTATTTAAGAAAGGCAGTTAAGAAAGCAAAGAAATATACAAATTTTGAATAATCATGAGGGTTCATGTGGAATCTATTGGGCAAGAGGTGAACTGAAGGGCATGGAGAACTGTTTTGATATTTAAAAAAAATAAAATATGTATCCAACGACTCACAGTTTACCGATAAGACATTTAAATAATCATTTCATATCACAACGAAACAAGTTGATGAATTCCCTTTATATATTTCATATATTGGACTACTATGGATATATTACAAAAAGGACAACGAGAAGGCACATAAAAAACCAAGGTCATGAATGTTAGCTTGATTGATTAGAAGGGGATAAAAGTAACATAACCATAGGAAATATGTTGTCATTGGCGAGAGAATAAGAGTACTGTTATTTGGTAGAGGTTTTAAATTACATTTTAGAGAAACTAAGCAATTAGGGCAAACAAACAACTCTCTTGACTTGACAAGTGTTAAAATAAAACAAAAGTGCAATTTACTTGACCTTTGAAAGAGAGATTTTGACGATTAAGATAGGTGTCAAACCTCTTGGTTTCCTTTGATAGTTAATCAGATGTTCTACCAAAATCAGACATATTTGCATTATCAGTATATTTTATCAAATGTCGGCTTAAAAGTAGGGACAACGTCAGAATTGATATGGGCCTTAATATTGTTGTTATTTGGAAGATAAATATTACCGTCCATCCCAAACCAACCGTAAATGCAACCTCTTTACATTTCCGCTTTTTATATATTTGCAAAGATCATGTTATAAGTATTAAAATGACACCTCAATAAACGTCACTCGATTCCCAGAAGTGAAGTTATGTTCCGTAAAAGGTTGTCACGGAGTAAAATGTATATTGAGATAGACGCGTTCAAAAATCAGTAAGCCCTATATATTTTCTGTTGATTGTCCTCAAAATATACAGATATATTTCATAGTTTCGATCACTTTCTTGCAATGAATCCTGGCTGGTGTTTTGAAATAAGCATAAGGATCGTGAATCTGTCAGAAAATCAACTTGTGACAGATTTTGTGTCAAAAAATGACAGTGTGACATGGATTTTAACCTGTAGCCAAAATGAAGTTTGCTGCATATACGGCTCCTTTGGGGTGAACGGTCACTAATGTTAGCATTTTTGAGCAGTACATTATACCAAGCTAGCATAGCTTTTATGCCACAGTTCAGTAGAAATCAGATACGTGCTTTATATTTTCAAGTCTCATTTATTATATAACTGATTGAAGCAAAATCAGTTAAGTAGCCCCGTCGCCACAAGCAAGGAAATACAATTATTATTCTCAAATGAACTCTGCTCTCGTGCTTCTAAGAATTAAAATAACGTTAGCAGTAAAACGCTCTATACAATGGCAATACATACTAACGAGTATCATGTATAATTATTTAAATAACTGATGAAGGCTTGAAACTCAATAGATTCTTTTATGAATAGGGCTTTGTCTTATTACTTTAATTTTGTGACTTTTAATAGATTAAAATTATTGTTTATTACCACTTGTTTGATAATATAATGGAATACAACTTATTTGACATGAGTGTTTCCATGTGAAGTTGATTATCAAATATCCCCCTAAACCTTGCAATATTAAGGCGGTGTCACACATCACCGTATTGACGAAAACGTACGAATAACGTACACTGTTTTACTGTACGGTGATGTTCGTTATGCATTCGGTAGAAACACGTTCAATTCGTTACCCATCCGGTGTGAATGCATTTTGAGTACGTCAAGTATGTTGTCTTGTTTTGAGCAAGGTCAAAACTCTCAGCACTAGAGAAATATTATAAAGAAACTTGCAAACCGGAAAGTGTGAAGAGGTACAGGGTGTCCCAATAAACATTGTGCATGGAAACGGCGCTGATTTTCTCAGAAGTTAGACACACCAGCAACCTCAAAATTATACATTCCAAAGCCCATAGTTTTGTTCATCATCCCTGAAATTATCAAGAAAATTAATCAAGGCAAACCAGAGATATCGTTGATTTTGTTAGCTTGTATCATTTTCCTCCTGCACAATGAGAATCATGTGGTTAAGCCTGTAATCAGAGGACATGAAAAAAAGGGTCTATGCGAAATCAATGCTTGAGAAATTTAAGGTAAATATTTCTCATGCTATTAGAGTCAAATATAATCAACAGCCAATGAAATAAAATAAATGACCTGAAAAAAAAAAATGACCAAGTGAAAAACGAACACCAACATGACTATAAAGAACTTTGTGTACTTTTTCGAAAAGATCATATATCACAATATAGAGAAAATAACAAAAAATAGAAAAAGAAAAAAGGAACATTTCCAAAGTGGCGTCTTATGATTACCTTTTAAAGAATATTGACGAAACGTATGCAGTGACTTTGTCACTCTAAACTATTCGACCGTTAATGTTGTAAAGACCCTTTTGATGTTCTTTGTCAACATGCTTAACCACAGGAATCCCATTGTACAGAATGAAAATGATACAAGCAGACAAAATCTATGATATCTCTAGTTTGCATCGATGGATTTTCTTGAAATTTTGATCGATGATGAACAAAACTATGAACTTTAAGATGTATAACTTTGAAGTTGCTGGTGTTCCTCACTTATGAGAAAATCGGCGCCGTTTCCATGCACAATGTTTATTGGGACACCCTGTATTATTTTCAAGTGGGGATTTACCTTTGCGATTGTCTCTGTATCTATTCGTACGTTACTAATTTGTTTTGTACGTCCCTCATACTGAATTTATTCGTTTAGTACGGAACACGTCTGGTTCTCATTCGGCGTTGTTCAGTGCGACGAGACAACTTGTCCGCTTCTTATCCGCAAGTCGTACGGGCATTGTACGGTCTATTCGTTTCATGTTCGTCAGTCAATACGTTCAATTGTATGGATTTCTTTACCGTATATAATCTCTCGCTACCGTATAGCCTGAACTTTGTACGTTATTTATACGTTTTGGCTCAATACGGTGATGTGTGACACAGCCTTTAAGAACGAGTCAAACCATTTATTCATTGCATCCTGTCTTGAAAGGATCGTACACATCTATTATTTGATTGTTTTGACTATTTGTTTCAGCATTCCACTATTTCAGAGGTTAATGCAACATTTTGTTCATTGTATTTCTGCTTTTAAAACTTTTGATGAATGGCTTGGTCTTGACTCGAATGACGTTGGCTTGCCGAGATTATTACAGGATTAGGATATTTCTATAGCTAAGCCGTATGTTTTTAATTTTCTCAAAAATTAAGCGGTTAAATGTTTTCTTATTTCAATTAACAATACAAAGTCAAACTTCCTCAAACGTAAATATTTACGTAAATAGCAAAATTAGCTTTTCACTACATGTATAATGTAATGGTAATCTTGAATCCAAATTATTTAGAGGAATATAGAAGAAAAAACCAATGCTTATGATTCGTCTTGTCTTCGAATGAATAGAACGGAGTATAATTTCATCTTACGTATAAAAATATCAAACACTTCTATATAATATATTATGTGTTAAAACCGTCAATTGTATGGCCAACGACGCATTTGTCATTATTGTTCATTTAGCAATATGCATATCGCGTATTGCGTTTTGCAATTATATGAGTAAGAATTTCTCCTGGTTTGGTATCTAATTAACTCATTTGAAGAGTCAATCTTGCATGACAATTAAAGAGTGTCAGGAAAGAGAATGCTGAAGAGTATTTGTGACCATTATAATTCTGCTTCAAAAGGCCAACTTTACATGACTATTAAATGTGACCCCCTATAATACTCAAGATTTGAAAAAAATAACTATTAGGGTCAGAATTTCTCATGTTTTGTTGTCCGAATAACTCTTTCAAATTGTAGTGTAAAAACTCTTTTATTGATGTTTCACGTTAATTGTGTTTAAAAATACCGTACAAAAGGCCTTAAACCCTTCTTCTCCTAAGCTATTTTTTGTAACACGTTCTCCGAAGGGGGGGGGGGGGGTTGTTGCAACTCCCCTATTATTTTGAAACGGAACCCCCTATGAACTTTGTTTTGCTATTAATAGATAGGTATGACCCTCCCCTATCCAACGATACCAAGATAATCAAAATCGGCCAAGGCGTTGCGTAATTATGACGTCATAAAGTACTTTTGGATTGGAAAATCAGGCAAAATTGCATTTTGGCAAAAATGGCCAGCAAAATCAAAATGTTGCTATAAAACTTCAGTTTTGCTAATTATGAAGGGAAATGATGATTCTAATATGTTTGGTAAGTTTGAGTCTAATAGCATGCATAACTTTTTCAAAATGACGACTTAAAAACTTCCGGGATTTCACCCCCCCCCCCTACACCCCAACTTTGACGGCCTACCCTAACCCCACCTTAGGTGGTACCCCCCTAGTTTTTTTCATCTAAATGACCGCAAAGACTTTCGGTGAGACCGTTTGAGAAAAATGTATTTATGAAAACAAGGGTCAATCTATAAGAGAGTTTTCTTCGGAAAATGGGGGTCATTCAGTGGAGAGCATGTTAAAAATGGGGATCATTCAGTGAGAGCAACTTGTGAAAAATTAAAAGGGGGTCATTCGGTGAGAGGAGGTTTGAAAAGGGCCCCACATCCCCGTCACGTTTTATGTGAGTGCCCCCGGGGTTTTAGCATTTTGTACGAGATGATTGCTAGTAAGCATGCAGGTCAAGATCCTGTTTGGAGTTCACACATTTGTCCCAAAGGTGACAAATCTTTACTCCAGTTAGAGTCAAAACGGAAGGATCTTATAAGGTGTCTGCTATACTGAAATTAAAGAGCCTGGTTTAACAAATGTAAAGTGGTATCTCAGGGACAGTGTGTGACTCTTGTACGTTTATTTTTTCTGTGTGTATGTTCAATCAGTGATTTTCATGATTCTTAAAGCAATACTATAATATCCTACAGACGGGCAGCACCCACAGTGCCTACTATCCATCTTTCAGGTTATCATATATAGTCATGATAAACCACCTGATGATGTTTATAAAGAAAACTACAGATCACACTGTTTCTTTATAATTTACATCTATAAAACAATTTATTTACAAGATATATTGCCATCAAGTAAAGCGGAGTGTAAAGATAATAGCTAGGTGTATCCTGACCAAGATCCAAAATACAACTAATTTACAAACTATATATAGCACAGCAAGTAACAGCAATTAATATAAATCAACCAATCAAATTTAAGAATCATAATATTATAAGAAGTCATTGTCCCAATTTAAAATAGAAGTCATTGTCCTGATTAAAATTTAATTTTTTATAGACAAAGAACAATGCACTCATTATATGATGAGAAACAATAAATCTTATTATCTGAATTAACCAAACCACAAACAAAGGTACATCCTGATGCAAAGAAGTATTATGATAGAGGTTTTGTCATCTGAAGACAACAACATAGGTTATCAACCTCTCTTGCTAGGAAATCAGGAAATAGCTAAAAACAAAGATGATCTTCATAATTTTATAATTGTTTAATTTCAAATAATTAAAAATCAAAGGTAAATGACCATAGGGACAATGTCAAGTCCAAATAAGATTTTATCCAAAATTAAAGATATAGATGATCAAAGCAAAATAACATATTCTTTACTCAAAATACGAAATATTTAAAAGATTAACAGAAAAATAAAAATCGATAAGACGATAACCACACACCATCATTTATTTTGGCCGATTGGGTTTGGTTTTGGTAGATATTGATACCCTACAATTACTGATTTGGCTTAATGCTGCACACCGTTTCTTTTATTGTCATTTTGAATTAAATTTGAGATCTCAAATCTAATTAAACCTAATAGGATTATGTACCTATGTGTACATGTATTTAGTCCATTTTCCTCGTGGCAAAGCAAGGAATAACATCTAGTTAGCCGTTATTCTTCCTGTTGAATTATTTTAATTTAATATAATTTAGTTTTAGCTAAACCTTAACATTGCTTAAAGTAATTTTAAATTACAACATTAGTTGCATTAAAGCCCGCAAGTGTACCATGCGAGTCAAAAAAACTGCAATAATTAGATGGAAGCCATATTGTAAGAACAAAAGT
>JXSR01S036446.1:171482-188408 GCA_000969725.1 Ophiothrix spiculata | reverse complement strand
TGTGCAAATATGTCTTGTTTAAAGCTATGGTCACAATAATCGTACGATCAGCTTACGAGCAGTGTTTAGTCCGTTTGAAAGGACCACGAGCAGTGTTCAAAGCGAGCAGCGAGGGCGTCGTGTGGTCCTATTAGATGGACTAAACACTGCTCGTAAGCTGATCGTACGATTATTGTGACCATAGCTTAATGAATATTGGCTATGTAGTTCAATTATTATCATGCATAATATAAGAGCTTGGTCACAATAGTCGTACGAACAGCTTACGAACAGTGTTAAGTCCGTTTAAAAGGACCACGATCAGTGAGTAAAGCGAGCAGCGAGGGCGTCGCGTGGTCCTATTAGATAGACTAAACACTGCTCGTAAGCTATTCGTACGATTATTGTGACCATGCTATAAGCTACGGTCACAATGATCATACGATCAAAAGACTCGTACGACTCATTTAAGAATGAGGTTCGTACGATGTTCGCACGGCGTTCGCAAGAATAGGTTTTTTTTTTACAAATATCTGACAAATGTTAATTTTTATGAAATTTCTTTTCTGGGCAATGTTAATAGATGTATTTCCCCTTGACGAAAATGAGTTTTGTTTTTAATACAGATTTAAAAATACCCTTACGACCGGTCGCCAACGCCTTACAAACAAGCTGCGATCAAGTTGTTTTAACCGTTTCGTACGAACGTCGTACGAACGCCCCAAGAACATCGTACGATCAAAAACAGTTCTTAAAGCTCGCAGCCTGGTTATTTGTCAAGTTCAATATCTTGCTACGACTGCCTTGCGAATACCTGCATACGATTGCCGCACGACGTTCGTACGGCGTTCGCACGACTGTCGTACGAACATCGTAAGAGCTTTGCCATTGTAATTCCTATTCAAATGAATGCTTTTTAATGTGGATTTGACAGAGACGTGCTAATCATCTCTCTGGGATTAGCATATAGTAATCACATTTGCTTTATATGTTGATATTGACATGGAGCCATATATGTTGATATTGGCTCGTAGGAGCCATTGGTATGCTGTTCTCAAAATTATCATTGATTATGTCAACGAGGATAGGCACTGCGACTGATGTTTAATTTCAGGGGGTTGAATACTGCACTCTTCCCGTACTAGAAGTTGAAAGTATTTAGTGCGAGTATGCTTTGCGATAGTGGCACCATGGAGAATTTGAATATTATGTTCCCCCCCTTTTTTTTTCTTAAGCGAGGAATTTGTTGTAATGACGGTATTTTGTGCCGTAAAATTACTTTTACCCTACTCTTTTCTCTTTCTGCAATTCTTCACCTTCTCTTAATACCCTTCCTTTATTTGTTTTTTCTCTATTTCGTGTTGTCTCCTCCTTTCCACGTTTTATTCTTGTACTTTATTGACTAAATTGTTACAAGTCTATCGCACGAACACAATCAGAAATGTGTGCGACCTTGCGAACCGATTATGAGTAAACACTCTTTCGTAAGACCACCGCAAAACGTTCGTACGAATGTTTTCGAAGTGGTCAAATAAACATTGTTAATCGGTCGTACGACCTATTGTGACCATAGCTTTACGTGTATTTGCAGGCTTTTGATATGGTGTATAAAATGTTTGCTTCATATTGTATTTTGCAGCAGATTAGTATAAGTATCGCGACTTAATAACTTCATTGCTCCTCCCATGAAAGATTTTTGTTAAACGACGCTTTCATCAGGAGGGATTATACGGTATCTGTTAGGAGTACAGCTATGTGATATTAATGATTTTGTTAACAATTTGTACATTTTGATGATGACATTTTTGTTAAATTTGTGTTAACGTTAAAATGTCATGGGCTGTAATCTTGGATTTTGATATTTGTTACATTGTTGAAATTGCATGTAGATATATTTACTCTTGTCCATTAAAATTGACGTTTACAATCTGAAACTGCAGCATAGGCTGGCTATTCAACTTTATATAAACACTTTTAGT
Organism: Ophiothrix spiculata; assembly: GCA_000969725.1. Taxonomy (NCBI): domain Eukaryota; kingdom Metazoa; phylum Echinodermata; class Ophiuroidea; order Amphilepidida; family Ophiotrichidae; genus Ophiothrix; species Ophiothrix spiculata. The sequence continues at coordinate 186,450 of JXSR01S036446.1, read as the reverse complement.
CTTTAAATGAGCAACCAAAGTTGATTTTGACAAATAATAAATTAAACTTAAGGTTTTTAATGTTATAATGGCATATCTTCGGCGAAAAGGGTGTACCTTACGGCAAACAGATACAGCTATTGCTGTAACATTAGCGCTTTAACTTAATATGTGTATGCAGGAGCTACTTTATGCATATTGCTTTACAAAGTATTGCGCTTCAAATCGTCTAACGGCATGGTATATTACGTCGCTTATGTACAATAACAATTTCTTAATGATACAGTTTCCGAAGAAGAAAAAATGAAACTTGTCTTTTAATGTCCTTAAATTGATACATATGAAAGCCGTGTAAAGCTATAACAACAATCAAGATGTCAGTTACCGCACATCATACAATTATTATCTCGGATACATTCTAAATTTCGTTGTTTAAAGTAATGCACGTTTGCTAATGTTCATGTCAATTCTGGATTGATATTAAATTTTATCTGTCAATGATTAAATGTTATCATCTTAAAACTACATAGGATGATAGGTATGGTGTGCTTCTTGATAAAAAAAATTACAGTTGCGATACTTAAAGACAGGATTAAGGTATTTAGTCTTTAAATCCTCTATGGCCTTTGACCTTTGATGTAATGAACAACTGAGGGAACTAGATAGACACATTTATTGGTACTTTGCAAAATCTTCGTCGTTAATTCGGTATTTTGTTAAAATAGTGTGCGTTTGTAGCTCGCAATATACATAACCATTAGCAGCACGGCATACGGTATGGGATAATTAATAAAAATGATACTGACGATTAACTGGTCAATCGATCAAGATTGTTAAGAAAATTATTTAATTTTGCAATTGCTTTTCATGGTATTATTGTGCTTGGTTGGTGCTGGCTTTGCATAAACTCTTTTTGGTGCCTAGATATTAGTATTTGTGCACTAAACTGTAAACAGGTATCGAATATTAATTATTATTATATTAGAGGTATCAGATAATTAAATAAAGAAGATACCAATAAATTGAGTTTCAATTACTTTTACGTAGAAATCAGCATCGATTTAATTAATACTTTAATGTTGTCTGCACTTTGTTTATATCTACATCTATACAACAAAAGAATACATGTTCACAAATTAAGTGCATACTTTCCCTTAAACTCTACTCAATAGGAGCTAGTGAAAGCTATAAAACAATCACGAGGTCATCTACCGCGTAACAGAACATAATCTGACTTTTACTTTGTTAATGTTCCTGGTACATTCTAATTTGTTTTTTATCGCATTCACTGCGATGTAGCTTTTTAAGGTTCGGTTAGACTCACAAATGGCGTAAAGTTTTTTGTACATAAACATTTAAACAAATAGTTTTGACCAAAATGCTTAATTTTTGCAAGAATTTCACAAAAACAGTGATTTTTAATGCCAAACGTGGCGTACAAAAATAACGTAATCATCATCATCATCATCATCATTATTATATCATCATCTTCTTCAAGTCACATCTGTCTTTTGGCCAGGTTGGAGACAGCCTGTCTTTGTCCTCCCATTTAATGGTGTCTAGAGAGCGTACAGTCTACTAGGGTCTCCCTCTGGCATATTCAGTATTTGTCCAAGAAAAGCAATCTGTCATAGAATAACTCGGTTTATCAGTGGCTCAGTACCAGTAGCTTGGTAGATTTGAGAATTGGGGACATGATCAATGCGCTTGATGTTTAGCATGATTTTGTAACTTGATGTTGCAAAAGTATTTGCAAAATTAGTAAGGAGCAATGTTTTGTCCTAATATGAGGTCAATATCACGTTACTTCACCTCATGACAACGGTTTCCAAGTCAATCCAACTGTTACATAACAGTTATCAGATAAAGGTCAACAAATCCATGTCTGGTTGAAATCCAAATATTGTATAACTATAGGTGGGCTTTGCAATGTATAACATTAATCTGATAATTTATAAGACACTACAAAGATAAGGCCAAGTTCTTAGAAATTCCATTAACAAAAAGAAAATAGACAAAAGTTATAGATGCTTTAGATATAAAACATATATTACAAAAAATATTCAATTCAGGAGAAATCTAGTCATGGATTCAAGCTAATTTTGTATTGCCACTGGCAAAGGTCCCCAATTATTATATAAGATATGTGGAAATGGCCAAAACTACCCTTAGGTCATAATCATACATATTTTGGACATGGTCAGTTCTGTTAGATTTTTGATATGACACAAACCAACATGAGGGATGATGTGAATAATGTGGATAGTAACATGGAAAAAATCAAGGTCCTAGGATTGGACTAATGTTTTGACTGGATGTGATAAGTTGGGACACTTTTTGGCAAACAATAAATGTTATGTAATAATTGGTCTGACTGGGGCAAAGTTATAGAACTCCCTTGAGGTTGTCTGGACGTGATAAATGGTACAAACATTGAACAAGTCAAAAAACAGATGGTGGCTAAGAGACATTATAACTTTATACAAGGGTGTAGTTATCACCAATCCAGTACGATAAATACATGTATAAAAGATAGTTTAAGTAAGAGAAGGGCATTAAAATGTTTATGAATGTTTACTATAGTTTGGTTAGGGATATAAATGGCAAAACAGCCGATAAAGTATTCAATGTGTTCTTTCAAATTGTATACCGTACTTTTAATTCACTTATACCTTTTTACTGGAAAACTGAATCCATAGTGTCTCCTTAATCAGATACATAAAAGGTGCACGTACTTTACATAATAATAAGATTGATGCATTTTTTTATTAAACATTCCCATTTGAAAGACAAAGAAAGACAAAAAAGAACCCAAGGCCAAGGTCATACGGATAAATGTTATATATGTTAGCTTGATTGATTAAAAGGGTGATGAGACTGACATAACGATGAGAAATATGTTGAACTTCAAGACAGGAAAGAAAATACTGTAATCTACCGATGTATGAAATTTAACTCTTATAGAGGAATATATATCCAAGTTGTTATGTATCTTCGCAGCTAAGTGTTCACGCAAACAAACGTTTATGCTTGTGATTTTTTTGAAAAATGGTTAAATCTAAATAGAGTGTTATGCTTCTGGTATGTAATATGTTTTGTACATACTACAAACATTAAGATGGAATCAAAACACATTGACTTACGAAAATGTACAGATAATAATCTGTTGTGCAGTAACTGCCTTCGTGCTCATTAGGCGAGTTTAAATGTGTTGTAAATGCAGAACAATGCATTTTGTAATCCCTAGTAAAATATATTGTTTACCCCATTACTTATTCTATTCACCGGAGTCAAAATGTATTAATAATCATGAGAAATTACAATCCGTAAATCTTTTTGTGTTTACACGAGGGAAAGCAAAAGCAAAACGACCAGACTTTATTGCTTTTGTCGAAGTCAATAGCCTATCCATACGTTGATTGACAGAACTTTTTGTGTGGTAAGATTAATCCGATATTTCCTATGTCAAATACAAATTGTAACCTTTTTGTAAAAGCATTTCTCTGTTAAATAAAGAGATAATTTACGAAGAATTTGAAAAGACGTATTGTTATAGTTTAGGTGACATGACTTCAATAAAAAGGTTATATAAAGTTACCAGCTCTTTTACCATTCATTTTCATGCATATTGTATTGTATTGATATCATATATAAACGATGCAATAGAGTTTTAAAATTGAACGGTAAGTGTTAGATTTGAAGAAGGTGATTCGTTAGCTCTTATATATCAATGTCAAGTTTTAAAACAATAATTTCACCGCGTAATTTAATTCACAAGTTAGCCTTAGGGCACATCATTTACTGAAAAGACGTGCCATGTTCGTAACATTGAACATCAACGATTGTCAATTTATTGGCTGCCAAAGTACGTGTGCTAATAATAAGGATGGCTTAATGTGTACATGTAATGAAAAGATACCGGATGTTTGAATGTAACATGCTTAACACACAACTTACATTTTCAACTATTAATACAGGGTGTGCACATTTTAAAATATTAATATGATTCCTATTAGAACTATTATATATTGATAGAGGAAACGTATAGAATTATTTTAGTACCAAACATTATGCAAGCAGTATTTTCCTAAGATAACAAGATGAACTGAGAGTTCAAAAGAGTTGAATGATCCATCTGTCGTCAAGCTTTTACCCCCCCCCCCCCTACATTTGAGTCACACCTTATTTATATCTCTTCGCAAAGAGGTGTGCTCTTTATGTTTGATGTAATTTCCGTTGAAACCGATTTTTAAAATAGGTAAATTGCATTATGTTTCAATATTTGTTTTTTCTACGAGTCTCCTTTATAAAGAAATATGTTCATAGTTGGAAAGCAAATCTTGGTTTTCTATCATAAATACGGATGTCTATAACTACAATGCGAATCTTGGTTTTATTAATATTTATAAAACGTGCAGTAAATTTGGCAAACCCTGTATAATTATGCACAACTACTTATCATTAATGGCCGATAAATACGATTTCTTATCTAGATGTATAACATAATCATTGTATTTTTAAACAGGCCTTCACACTTTCAGCGCTTTGAGATAATTCTAATTTAACTTTGGACATTTAACAAAAGTCCTTACAGGAGAAATCCTATGATGTTACTAGGATTGTTGACCTTATATGAATGACCTTTGTCAGAAATGAACACTCAAGGACGCCAATTCCCTATCTTGCTTATACGGTTCAAAAAGTTTCATTTTTTAATGTAAATTGACTCTGCATATGAGGGGAGAAAGGTCCTGCACTTGAAGGGGGAAAACACCATCTTCTCTAAATTTAATATTGTTGATCAGGACAATAAAAGTATGTTTACATGCCGCACAAATCAACTTCAATTCCAGTACGTATGAAATTTGAAGTATATACAATCTGAGACATGATAAATTATATAACCGAGTTAATCAATTTCGAACGATCGTTTTTAATCACTGTTTTCCATTTCAGCGATACAATAGTTTCAACCTGCCATGTAAAAAGAAAATTATTCAATTGGTAAATTGAAGCTGCGAGATGCAAGCGACATAAAAACAGGAAATAAGCTGTCATACGGGAGAAAGAAAGGAAATGCCGTAAGTTTGCTTGAAATTGTACTTACATTCTTGTGAGGGGTAAATTAGCTTCTGCAAAGAACTCTCAATTGACAATATACCAATAAACAAGTGGTAAGCTCGTGTAAAGACATAGACAGTTTTAATTAGATCCATAGTAAAAATTCTGAGCTTTACTAAGATTAGTCTGTCAGACGTACATATGCCCCCTGACGGGTGAAAGAAATATACGAGTTTTAAATAATTGTGAGAACAGTGAATTAATTGAATTTTCCGTGTATCGTATTTGTAATTTACTAAAACACTATAGAACACTATTTTCTCAAAATTTAAAAAAGAGAGTTTTGCACTCTCTTTCAGGCTCAATTGTGAGAAATAACTCATTCCAATACTTTAAATGTTACTTAATAATATACGGGTCGGATATAATAAGGTTTTCTTGGCTTTTGAATTTACGTTTCCAAAATATTTTCATTCGCAATTTAACAGATAACATCAAATAATATGATACTGTATTATTTCAGTTAAATTTATAACCTATTTACTTTCAGTAAAATTGAACAATACCTGAATAGAAACATTTTTATTTAATTTCACTTTGGGTTACATACTTCCTACACATTGAAAGCTCAAACATTGAAAATCAAGAGAAAAACAAAATAAAAAAGACAGTAAAAGCTAAAATTGACACAGTTGTTTGTTTAGTGGCAACATTATCCACTTTGTTCTTATTTTGTATAATTTCTCTATTTTTATTATTTAATTTATGTACCTAAAATATTAGGAAAAGTGTCTCAAGAAAACAAGGTTCAAAGAAAATTAAAACGGTAAAAATGATATGCGAACGAAATATTTCTAAGATTTAAAACTAAAAACACCGCTCTTCTTTTTTTTTTTATCCGATGACAAAAACTCAGAAACTCATATAATATACATAAATAACTGGCTGATATTTGAACTAATTTGATTTGTTAATGAACTTTCCAAAAGAGTATACAAATTAATCGGTATTAACATGAAATCACTAACGAGAAAGACAGGCTCGTCTCTTTGATCTTGATCCTCTGAGAAATTAGGTGAAAATAATCATATGGAAATGCGTTTTTCATATCTACTAACATAAAAAACGTGTTTGCTGTGCGAGATCATGTAATTGCTTTAGGTTGGTGCTTCCGCCAACACGCCTAGCGTTTTCGGAGGCATCCGTGTCGCTCATACACTTGTATGAATCGTCTGTATAATTCTCAATTGTATTCTATATACAACATTACACATTGTATTTTTATATTTTTATATCTTTATATGTATTTTCTTGTGTATGATGAGATGAAACAAATAAATGAAATGAATTCTGTAAAAATAAACAAAATAACATGTTGTAACAGTAAGGTCCGTATGCACAAAAGAGGTTTAAGAGTTAGACCAGGTTTAAAGTTAGATCGGGTCTAAGTCAACATTTCTACTGCTTTACAAATACCTTTTCTGACATTTTTGAACTGCAGCAACTTTCAAAATTAAAAATCCAGCTACAAATTTTACAAACAACACAAAATATAACAATATTGTTTGAGAAAAATATATTTATCTGTGATACTAAATTTCACTTAAACCAGGTCTAACTTTAAACCCTGTCTAACTCCTAAACCTCTGTTGTGCTTACGGACCTATAGGTTTCGTAATATTTGGAATTACACTATTTAGCTGTAACAGTGTGAAACGGTAGAAGTAGGTCAGTTACACCAAGGGGATTATTCTGAAAATCTGGAACTAAATCCCACTGCAATTTACAAAAGTCGTCTAGACAACATTGCGCAATCCATTATGCTTTCTTACTTGAACAGGTTTACAAGTGGATTAAATGCGATCTCTAGCAAATAGAAGAGCCTAGAGTAGAAATATTCTCCATTCGTAAAATATATTTTAAACATATTTGGTACTTTTATTCTAGTGATGATTCTTAACCATCGTCTTACAAATATGTTTCCATAACCCGGATTACCAAGTGCTTTAATTTGGATATTCAGATATATTACGTGGGGTTAGTTTGTACTTAACTATGGCTTTGGGTCTCTCTAGTCCATAAACCACAAATGTCAACACTAATTGATTTAAGATATCTGTACATTTAAGTCCCTTTATACAAGCATGTGTGGTAAAATATACAAAAAAATAGAAAATGTCCTCAATATGACAGTGTGATGAATTTATTTGAAGGCGCAGTGTACCTTGGGTGTTTGTTGAAGGCATCCCTTTTAAACAATCTAACATATAATCACTGGTTAAACTTAGATTAACATCAATTTGCAACGTTTTCAGAGTCAATGTTGGAGGTCAAATCACAACATAAACATTAAGGTCCGTATGCACAAAAGAGGTTTAAGACTTAGACCGGGTTTAAAGTTAGACCGGGTCTAAGTCAAAATTACTACTGCCATAAAAGAACCTTTTGAGGCGTTTTTGAAATGCAAAAGCTTTAGAATATGGAAGATTCAACCAAATATTTTACAGACAACACAAAATATGACAATATTGGTTGAAGAAAATATATTTAGCTGTGATTCAAAATTTGACTTAAACCAGGTCTAACTTTAAACCTGGTCTAACTCTTAAACCTCTTTTGTGCATACGGACCTAACTACATATCTTCACGAAAGTTCATCTGTGTTGGTATAATTTGAGTTTTTCAGCAGATAAACTAAGATTTTCAGATAAACTTAAGTTTTTCTGGTGAAAAACTTTTTTGCAGAAAAATTAAGCTTTTCTCAGATAAACTGAAAAACTCGATTTATCGGTAATTACTAAACCCTTTGACTTCTCGACTTGCTTAACACAATAACAGGTGTGAGGTCAATCAGTGTAAGTCTGCCATATCTGTCCACTTTCCATGGGATAGGGCACTGACCTATTAAAGTGCAGCTCGCGCAATATATTTAATGGAATATTACGGTAGGTGCATTACAAAATGGGTTTTCACAACATAAATCACTGGGGTAAGGTATTATTTTAGTATTTGCGTCATATCTGCATAATAATATTTAAATAACGAAATAATTTTGTGGTCTATTATTAGCATGATTAAATGGTGTCCCCAGCCCCGAGTTGTAACTAATAAGGAATGAGATTATCTAATACAAAGTTGAATAGATATGTAAGATTACATATTAAGTTGTGACTTAAACTTAAGCTGCAAAACAAAGTCACCCTGGGTGGGCACACAATTCAAGACTCAAAATAGAGACCACATATGTGTTTATGTTTAGGATTTCCAAACCTAAAAAAAGAAGAAAATGCCTCACGAGACTTAAGATCTGGGCTGTAGATAAATAAACAAGACTACAAACCCGGGATAAAGGCACATCAATTAACTAGAATAATGGTCATTAATTTCCCCTATTAAGCAGAGTGTATATTAATTTTGTGCCCTAGTTTCTCTTTTGCGCACCCAACCCGACCTTCGGCTTAGATCAGGGATTTGCTTAGATTATTCGTTACAAAAAGCTACATAAGCGCTTGTCAATCAGCTTCAATTCAGAACAACTAGGATTATTATACTAAGTTTGTCGGGTGAACTGAGTTTATCAGAAGTACAAAATTTTGCTCAAAAACTACGTTTTTCATGTGATAAACTAAGTTTTTCTCAGGTAAACTGAGTTTTTGTTCAGATAAACTGAGTGTTTCTCAGATAAACATATTTTTTCTCAGATAAACTGAGTTTTTCACTTGAAAAATAAGTTTATCCAGAAAAACCTAAGGAATTTTTACGGGTAATGGTGTTAAAGTGAAAACGTTTTCTATCATAATATGTTTGTACATGTATTCTGAAAGCATAATTAATTTTCTCTATACATTTTGTCCACTAAATTTAAATGTTACAGTATCGGAAATATCTGAAATGCTACAATTACCAAGTGTAGACAATACGTAAATGACGACCGGCTTTTCAAGCAAATAAGTCAGTTACCCTGAAACTAAAGATGTATTTCATCAGTTCATTAGTACCCTTTTAAAATCTTCAGGTGTTAACTTATCCTTTTTCAGAGATACTTTGACAAAGCTATATCCGTTGGCTCTTATTTAACTTTTGTACTACTGGACTGAATATTTCAAACATACTTTAAAAGGAAAATGAACATCAAAATATCCATCGGTTTACGTTTTCTCATTTTGTACCCTGTCCAAACATATTTTTTCAACCGGCGATAACACACTCTTCAGGATAGTTAGTATTATATACCGCATTAATAAATTTAACAGAGTTGATTGGATAAAACCTGATCACATGATTTCAAATAGCTTTAACAAGATTGATGAAAGCCCTAAATAGAACTTTTGAAAGTACTATATGGCGCTAAATAGTACTTTTGAAAGTACTATTTAGCACTTTCGGAAATACTATATAGCGCTTACTACATTTATCTACATGTATATACGTGAAGCAACTTTCACGCACGAAATTACGCACTCATCAAACTTATACGCGCAAGCAATTGCGCGCACTGTACCTACGCACCCCTTCCTTGTAAGCATTGTGCATGTTGTGTGAGTGTATTTTTTCAAATGTTTTACTTTACTAAATTAGATTTTTTAGCACATGAAAATTACCGAAATCAGAAATTTATTAATGCGGTATATAAAACAAATATATACCGACTTTTTCAGATCTCTGGATTAAAACTATGAGCCTTCAGTGACTAAAGCTTTGCTATTTTACTTCGGGGCTGCGCCCCTCAGTAAAATAGCAATTTTAGTCACTTCAGGTTCATAGTTTTAACCAGAGATCTTCAAGTCGGTATATATTTGTATATTATAGGGCATTATTGCAGACCATCGTTTATTGTAAATCCACAAAATTTTTATAGCCTTCTCGCAATGAAGTTCATAATATTGTTTTAGTGCAAAAAATGGTCTATAGTGATAATTTTAAACATATGATAATCACACATTTCCGGTAGGAATATGGCATTGTTTATAAACCAGTATTGCTATATATTTTCTTATATTAAACACACTTATATTTTTAATTTAATGCGCCAGATATTCGTAAAAGAAATATAAACAATTCATAATATTAAATTGAAATTGAAATAAATATCTCATTCACAAATGTTTTTTGAAGGGTAAAGTTTCATCCAAGTCAAGGATAGACATAAACATATACCGAGGAAGATGTCCGGAAACATTTGCGTGTATTTCTTTTGTACATTGATAATGTGATACTATTCCAGAAGTTATCTTTTCTACCGTTTCTTTTTGAAGGTTGTCTTGGCAAAATAAATTAAAGATGCCATGAAATTCTAATATTCAAGCCTCCGTGTTCTAAAGTACTAAATTGAAAGGGGTATTTTAAAATTAGCTCGTACATACCCATGTTGAGTTTTAAAGCTTTAATTTGGCTGCGTAATTGAATTCATCAGTTTGCCTAAAGGCATATCATTTACAGAAAAGACGTGTCATGTTCATTTAGAATTATTGTTCTTTAATAAATTGGATGAGCGATAAATCCTTCTACCAGACCGAAAAAGTGAATGTGTGCATATCAGAATAGCAACCTGATTTTTCAATTTTAAACCAATATTTATAAGGCAAACTTACTTTCAAACTATAAATGCACACAATGATCAATATGACCGATAACTGCGATCTTTGAAATAACGTCACATAGGATGATCAAAGTAGAATGTTGCAAATATTTTGTATAAAGTATAAGAATTTAATCATTCTCCAGTTAAGCGTATCAATAGTCACAACCTGCAATATATGAGAAATTCACTTGAAAAATTCAAATTGCGGGATTTGAGCCCGATTCGAGTGACAAGTCAACAGGAAATCAGCTGTCTTAGGGGAGAGAAAGGAAATGCCGTTATTTGCTTCATCTTGTACTGTCATTCTTGTCTGCATTAAATCAGCTATCACGAAGATCACGTAATTGACAATACATTATACTTTTAATAGAAAGTGCTAAGCATATGACAAGACATAGACCTTTTTAATTAGATCCATATTGGAAAATTTGATCTTTACTTATTAGTATGTCAGACGTACATTTACCTTCAACACTGCTGACAGGTGAGAGTAATAAAGGAGTTTTTAATCAAAATTAAGAATAGAGTGTTGATAATTGAATTTACCGTATATTTGTTTTCCAAAAGTGCTAGCTGTTTTCCAATATAACGCACGATAGGAGCGTTTGTGACTTTAGGCTTCTATCTGAAAGTGACGAATTTAATAATGAACCGGATTTTTAAAAAATCTGAGTTCAAGTAAAATTGAACTCTACTAAAACAAAAACAATCCGATAAGTTGTCTGATCGGGCCACATGTTGTTATATTTTGACAAATTAATGGAACTGATTTAGTGATGCTTGGATATACCATAACTCCATCAGTATTTGCGGATATGTTAACGGAATTAGTTGGGTTTCATGTCATATTAAATAATCATGATAAAGACTATTGTGATAACTCATCCCCGAAAAGGGGAACTTTGCGACAGAACACTTTTCAAGAAACAGGAAAAAAAGGCAGCAAAAAGTAAAGAAAATAATAAGAATTTCCAGCAGATTTGTTACTGTAAAATTTGATCGCCTTGATCAATTTCAACATGTAAGGTCTCATTTTAAACCTTAGCAAATGCTGCAACAGATGAAAGGACAAAATCAAAATCGATATCATCTGCAAAGTCCTCCCTTTCGGGGTGAGCCCACACATATATCAGAGATTCAGCTTGGAATTTATATCTGATGGAAACGCTGGTTTAAACCTTAAATATATAATAATCACACATTTCCGGTAAGAATATTGCAATTTTTATAAACCAGTATTGCTATTCCTAATATTAAACACACTAATAATTTAAATTTTATGCGTCAGATATTCGTAAAAGAAATATAAAGAATTCAAAATTTTAAATTTAAATTAATTAAATGTCATTCACAAAATTTTTTTGGACGGGTAAAGTTTCATCCAGTCACGGATAGACATGAACATATACCGAGGAAGGTGTCAGGAAACATTTGCGTGTATTTCTTTTGTCTATTGATAATGTGATACTATACCAGAAGTTATCTTTCTACCATTTTTTTTGAAGGTTGTCTGGCAAAATAAATTAAAGATGCCATGAAATTCTAATATTCAAGCCTCCGTGTTCTAAAGTACTAGATTGAAAGGGGTATTTTTAAAATTAGCTCGTACATACCCATGTTGAGTTTTAAAGCTTTAATTTGGCTGCGTAATTGAATTCATCAGTTTGCCTTTAAGGTATATCATTTACAGAAAAGACGTGTCATGTTCAATTAGAATTAACGTTCTTTAATACATTGGATGAGGGATAAATCCTGCTATTAGAACAAATAAGTGAATGTGTGCATATCAGAATAGCAATTGATTTTTTAATTTTTAGGCCTATATTTATAATGCAAAATTTACATTTAAATTATAAATACACACTAAAAACGCTGATCGCGATTTCTGATATAACTTCACCTATGGTAATCCAAAACAGGGACAAATTTAAAATGTTGCAAATATTTTTATAAAGTATATGTATTTAATCATTCCCCATTTAAGCGTATCAATAGTCAAAACCTGCACTATATGATAAATTCACTTGAAAGATTCAAATTGCGGGATTCCAGTGCCAAGAAGACAGGAAGTAAGCTGTCATAGGGGAAAGAGAAAGGAAATGCCGTATTTGCTTCAGCTTGTACTGACATTATTGTCTGGAATAAATCAGCTATCACAAAGATCACGCAATTGACAATACATTATACCTTAATAGAAAGTGCTAAGCACATGACAAGACATGTGATGACTCGTCCCCGAAAAAGGGGACTTTGCGACAGAACACTTTTCATGAAACAGGGGAAAATAGGCAGCAAAAAGTAAAGAAAATAATAAGAACTTCCAGCAGATTTTTGATCGCCTTGATCAATTTCAACAAGTTAGGTCTAAACCTTAGAAAATGCTGCAACAAAAGAAAAGAAGAAATCAAAATCGATATCATCTGGAAAGTCAACCCTTTTGGGTTGAGCCGTCACATATATCAGAGATTCAATTTATATCTGATGGAAACGCTGTTTTAAACCTTAAATATATGATAATCACACATTTCCGGTAAGAATATTGCAATTTATATAAACCAGTATTGCTATTCCTAATATTAAACACACTAATAATTTAAATTTTATGCGTCAGATATTCGCAAAAGAAATATAAAGAATTCATAATATTAAATTTAAATTAAATAAGTATCTCATTCACAAATATTTTTTTGACGGGTAAAGTTTCGGTGCATCCAAGTCAAGGATAGAAATATCTCATTCACAAATATACATGAACATATTACCAGGAAGGTGTCAGGAAACATTTGCGTGTATTTCTTTTGTTTATTGATAATGTGATACTATACCAGAATTTATCTTTTCTATCATTTCTTTTTGAAGGTTGTCTTGGCAAAATAAATAAACGATGCCATGAAACTCTTATATTCAAGCCTCCGTGCTCTTAAGTACTAGATTGAAAGGGGTATTTTTAAAATAAGCTCGTACGTACCCATGTTGAGTTTTAAAGCTTTAATATGGCTGCGTAATTAAATTCGCCAGTTTGCCTTAAGGCATATCATTTACAGAAAAGACGTGTCATGTTCATTTAGAATTAACATTCTTTCATACATTGGATGAGGGATAAATCCTGCTATCAGAACAAATAAGTGAATGTGTGCATATCAGAATATCAACCTGATTTTTCAATTTTTAGGCCTATATTTATAACGCAAAACTTACATTTAAATTATAAATGCACACTAAAAACACTGATCGCGATCTCTGATATAACTTCACATATATGGTAATCCAAAACAGGGACATATTTAAAATGTTGCAAATATTTTTTATAAAGTATATGTATTTAATCATTCCCCATTTAAGCGTATCAATAGTCAAAACCTGCACTATATGATAAATTCACTTGAAAAATTCAAATTGCGGGATTCCAGTGCCAAGAAGACAGGAAATAAGCTGTCATAGGGGAAAGAGAAAGGAAATGCCGTATTTGCTTCAGCTTGTACTGACATTATTGTCTGGATTAAATCAGCTATCACGAAGATCACGCAATTGACAACACATTATACCTTAATAGAAAGTGCCATGTGTATGTCAAGACATAGACTCTTTTAATTAGAACCATATTGGAATTTCTGATCTTTATTTATATCAGTATGTCAGACGTACATGTACCTTCAACACTGCTGACAGGTAAGAGTAATAAAAGAGTTTTTAATCAAAATTATCAACACGGTGTTGATAATTGAATTCTCTGTATTTTTGTTTTACTCCAAGTGCTCAGTATTTTTCGATATACCGAACGAGAGAAGCGTTTGTGACTTTAGGCTTCTAACATTAAAGTGACAAATTTAATAATGAAACGGATTCATAAATCTGAGTTAAAATTGTAACATTGAACACGAGTAAAACAAAAACAATCCGATAAGTTGTCTGATCGGGTCACATGTTGTTATATTTTGACAAGTTACTGGAACTGATTTAGTGATGCTTGGATATACCATTACTCCATCACTATTTGCGGAATATATTAACGGAATTAGTTAGGTTTCATGTCATATTATATAAACATGATAAAGACTATATATCAGTTATTCCACTTAGAATTTATATCTGTTGGAAACGCTGTTTTAAACCTCAAAAAATTTCAAATTCAAGAGAAAATAAAACAAGTAAATGTAAATTGATTTTGGGATTTACCTTAAAGGCCATGTCACACATCACCGTACCGTACGAATAACGTACTAATAACGTACACAATGTATTTCAATGACCAAACCAGTGTACGTTATTAGTACGTTATTCGTACGTTTCGTGATGTGTGACAAAGCCCTTAAGGGTACGAGGAATCCACATGCTCAGGAAAATGTG
>JXSR01S036446.1:119402-136921 GCA_000969725.1 Ophiothrix spiculata | reverse complement strand
TTTATATACATGACATAATCTATGATCACTTCCATAGATAAATTGTTGAATTCACATGTCACATTGTTTTGCAATATCATTATTTTGTATAATTCCAAAATTACACTGAATGCCTAATTGATACATGTAGTAACTTATCTACGAAATTAGCATCTGCTATATTTATTGCCGTTAACTTTATGACTTTCGGATCTTTGACCGACCATGACAGCTTATGGGTCTACACTAACATTTTCACTTGTTAGCTGGACATGAACGTGATAAAAAGGGGTAAAAGGATCGTGATGAAAACGAAAAATCGGAATGACATGAATAAGAACTGTTCGCTGAGCTGACGACTAGCAGAATGATTTAATTGACGATAATATTAGAGGCCTAAACCGGAACGGCCGCTGAATGGTGAAAACGCGTCGTCGTTGCTAGGGAACAATAACAACTATCTTCGGACATAAAACGAAAGCGGAAATCCCCGATAATTACCGAAGGAGGATTCGTTCACCTACATGCGACCAAATGCATTTGCCAAGGACAAGCATTATCAAATGTAACTATGTCGAAATGAACCTGGTATCAAACGTTGGTTCAATTTAACTTCTGTAAACGTTAGAGATATAGGTACATCTTTCACTAGGAATCCATGTTCAATTTATGACAGAGGCAGCGCAATATTCCTGCAATACATTTTGAAGTTGCATCAATTAAAATTAGCCAATATAGTAAATTTCGACCCTGTTGCATGGGGATCCATTTTTTCCATACCTTTTTAACGTTTTTATGCTACAGTCACAAGAAAAACTACATCGGCCGAGGTGGAATGCTTCGACAGACAAAACTCCAAATGAGAGTTTAGTTCACAGCAATTCACCTCTAAGTTAATGAGTAGATCAAATAAAGAAAAATATCTCGGAGAAGTTGTAATGTTGATTTTCTGAGTCAGGTTAGAATTTGGAATATCTCCTGGACATCAGTCACCAAGTTTTAAAATGGTTTCAAAAAAGTATTGGCGAGCATCGCCTGAGCTCGGTCATAGCTTACAGGGGTCTCGGAAAAGATAATCCAGGGAGCTCCGGGTGGGCACCGAGCGGAGCTCCTCTGTAAATCCTCTTTAAGTGCGGCCAGTTGTGTGCGAGCTCTGACATTTTGAAAGAGTACTTACCGATGCTCGGACGAAGCTCGCGCGATGCAGATTTAAGCCATTTCACTATGTGTATGTGACAAAAACCAAAGGTATGGGGTATGTAATAACGTTTGTATGTCGTGTGATTTTGTTTTCTGTAGTGTGCAAGCTCGACCGGAGATCGGCCAACTACTGCGAAGACACCTGCGAGCTGTGTTCGAATTCACCTTTTTAAAACCATGTATTCCAATCTGTGACTGACGCAAAGTAGATATCTCAAATTCCGGCTAGATTCTCTGAACTCACTTAAAAATCAACATTTAAACTCGGCCGAGAACTTTTTCTTTATGTACATGATCTAAGGATTGGAAAGACAGCGATATAAAAAGTTGTTGTTTTTCTTATTATCTGGTTTTAAAAATGTTTCTGAAGATATCAGCTCTTTTGAAATCGATTACTACTTACTGAATTAGAGAGAAGGGAACGACATGGAAAGTGAATTAAGTTTCTTTTAAACTGAAATTAGGACACAGATTGTATGTCTAAGATTGTTTTGAACATACGACTTAGTGTGTTCTCATTATTTTAATCAAGGCTGTAGGGGTAACTTTCTCCTCATTCTTATTTCATACAAAATGCAAATGTTCTTAGAGCGAAAATTTAATGGAACACGATTATTCCATATGGCTTACTTGAAATTAATTGTATATATCGTAAGGCAGTATAAATATTTCAAAATGATTAAAACCCGCCCTACTTAACAGTTGTTTATTAACTCTTTCTTGCTAATTATATCGCTTCGAGGGAACTTGTTCGTTTAAATACATTTCAATTTGTAATTCTGCTGTTTCATTTCTGACTATAAATTGTTCTCAGCTTTTTACGACAATTTGTAATTTGTTGAGGGAAATATATTTCAAGTTTGTTTATATTAGAACATAAGTGTTCACGGTCTTGTACGATCCCGTTGGGGTCAATGGGGGGAGGGGGTATTGACCAACATCAAAAAAACGATTTGCAAAACAAAAAAAATCACGCTTAAAGTTTTATCATGGACCATAGATGAAAAGCATGAAACGAATCAAAACAAAGAAAACAATGGAATTCGAACAAACTGCGGTATGAAAATTTACTTGCACAAATTTACAAACTCTCTTCTACCCACTCATATTTGCAGTATGTAAGTATTCATATTCATGAAATAAAAATTTAACGACTGGATTGGGATCCTATTTGAGACAACCTGATTCAGCCCAAGGGGGGAAGGGGACAATGTTGTTCGATGTTATTCAAGATCTCGGACGTCATATTCAGCAGTGTTTCCACCCAAAAACAACAGAGACATCTACTGACTATGATTGTTGAGCCATCAAACACGTTCCAGGTGAGCAATACATTCGTCTAAACTACGTTTCTTGTTATTTATTGTTGTATGTAAAAGAAAAGATTCAATTTACAAACAGTTTAACTAATAATTTCAAACTAAACTATCACAAATAACCAATTCTATACCTAATTTATATGGCATAACCAATACACATTTTGTTTTAAACAATGACCGGCGCTTTTGAGAAAACAAAAAGAACATTGCACTTAAATTGTTGATCATGTGATGTCAAGTCAGTCAGTAATTTCTGTATTTTAACGCCTTAAGACAATGAAATAAAAATTGATGTCCCATTAAAAGACTGAATGCAAATTACAAGCAATTAATAAAAATGCTTTTTTAAACCGGTATCTATTGTAAAGTTCAAGTTATTGATTCGTTCACGAATATGATGAATATGTGAAAGTACAT
The DNA here is from genome assembly GCA_000969725.1 of Ophiothrix spiculata. Classification (NCBI taxonomy): domain Eukaryota; kingdom Metazoa; phylum Echinodermata; class Ophiuroidea; order Amphilepidida; family Ophiotrichidae; genus Ophiothrix; species Ophiothrix spiculata. The sequence goes on along the minus strand of JXSR01S036446.1, from coordinate 134,006 downwards.
TCAAGTTGAATTTGTCATCAAGCGGGAACTGAAAAATAGGGTGAATTAGTATCTTATATTGTGTTTTTTCCTTTAGAAAAGAACGAACATTTTACTTGCATTGACGCATGATGAATTGGAGTCTCTTTCCCGAGCTGTTAAGAAAACAGTGTGCGGGGACCTCTTGTGCCGTATCTCTTTTTCAAATTCTTGATAACTTTGGAAAAATCCGGATCAATTCTCAATTACTTCTCTTTTTGGTGGTTAATATTATTAAAATTCATAATAAACACAAATATGAAATTTTTGCAAACTCTAGTCATTTCTTATGTTCCAAAGTGCGCTTTTTGTAATTATGCGCAAATTTTACAAAATAAATTAATTTGAGTATACTCTCATGTTTACGAAAGAAATTCGAGCCTTGTGCTATTTGAACGTTACTTGTTCCTATAGATTTGTGTAGGAAACATTTCGTTCCCCCTATGCTTTTACATAGGGTGAACATTGAAACATTTAAACGAGTTTAACTGACAAACTAAATAAAATAGAATCATAAAAATCACCTTTTTTGATTTTTGAAGGGAAATGTCATTTTTTACGACAAGAAATATCTCATTGTCATGAAAACTTTAAATATGAATTTTATAACTATTTACACAGATTAAGACAAAAATGAAAAAAAAAAAATGGTAGCTTAAAAGCATATTATTTTCCAATACATGGAAATTGACAATGACACTAGAGGGCACAGCAAAGTTTTGTCTTTGACCCATAACCCAATATTTCGTCATTTCTAGTACAGACAGGTGAAGTGCAATGAAAAAAAAAAACCTGTTGACAAGGCAAACTAAAATATCAGTCATTTATAGCCAACTCCTAAGTCTATATTTTAAATATCAGTATTAATGAATCAGTTATAATCAACGTCATTACCAGTCCGTCATGTAACTGTTAATGTAATTCCATAACACTAATTTTCTGAGGTGTCCTTCATTTTAATAATTATTAATATTTCATAATTTAAAATACACGCACTTTGTTCTAAAAGTCTTCAAGTTTTATGACTTATTTGTGAAAACCTTAAAGTTATATTGCATTGTATGTAAACTATTCGAAAACAGACTAAAAAATAAAGTGCTGGTGTAAAGTTACTTATCATTGCAACGATGTTAATCCTTAGAATATAGTATACTGTAAATTAATGTAATATGCTTAAAACTTTAATGTGCAGAATAAATCTCAACTTGTGTGTTATAATTTAAAAGGGTGAATAATGACGAGCAATCTTAAATACTAATAACGATTCAATTTCAATTGAAACGTCAAAGTTGTCCGCTATTACACTTCCTTCGAAACATATAGTATATAGATATAATACACCACGTATAAACTAATTGGTTTGACTCGGTTTTTTTCATATCAAGCCATTGCTGTAAGTTTGGTGTTATTTGTAAGCTTTAATATTGTTATAATTGATTAAAACACGATTATTACATTTTATATCGATAAAATAACACTTGAAGAACTTAATGCTATGTAAACTACGTCTGCTTGCGGTTATAATATCATTCAACGAGCTTCTCAATTATGATATCTTTTAACATCTCTCTTAAAGGGCATTTATGATCAAACCAATGACAAAGCCATGGTTCTTACTACAAGATAACAACTGATATTTAAGTGGGGATTAAGACTATTATAGACTTCAAAAACGACCTTTAAAAAACGTTTTGCTGTATGTATCGTAAGCAGCTCGTAATCCGTTTTGACTGTTGGCAAAACTGATTTTTTATTCGGGTATATGTAGTCCTTTGTGAAAAATAGTTATTTATTGATTAGCATGTACAAGAAAATCGGTCTCTGTTTGATAGCTTGTTGTTTACATTGAAAGAAAGAAAAAAGTATATGTCTTTGTTTATAATCTAGAAAGAATGAGAGACCCTCAAGCAACCCTTTAAAGCAAATCAACATTTATCACAGTTAACTAACTGGCCGACTCTGTGAAAACAAATAGTAAAGAAATGAAGTACACATAGGAATGGATGAAACACTGATAGAACGATATATGTGATATGATATTCACCCCGAAAAGTCTGACTTTGCGACATAACATTTGTCAAGAATCTGGTGAAAATAGATAACAAAAAATAAAAAAAAATATGATAATTTCCAGCAGATTTTCTGTTCATTACACTGAATAGATCCATCATGATCGTTCAAAAGTCAAAATATAGGAATTGTTCTCATTACAGATCCATAAATGTTTGATGATACTCACAATGGAAATATTTCAGTTCCTATCAAGAACCTTTGTCACTCCGCTCTGCACTGGTTAGCAACACTTTCGCTTTGATGAGGATGTGACGTCATCAGTTTGCCGTTCCAGGATGAGTGAATTATAAATGTTGGATGAGTGCCTGATATCTCACGACGTTGTAACGCTATTCACAAAAACGCCAATTAATGACACTCTCGACATCATACGTGATAGGTTGGGAAAAGACAAGGACTTGAAACAAAGAACTAAAGTTATCCGTTAATAATAATAATAATTATTATTTATTTTTATAGAGCGCAATAACATCAAATGAACTCAAGGTGCTTAACAATAAAAACAATGACCTCATGGAGCTCATATAATTTGTGTTAACCACAATCTAGTCGCAATGGGTAGCCCTTTAAGTCCAGTGGCAGTCAACCTTTACATGGAATGGTTGGAAGAACAGCCAATCGCTACGGCACCCATCAGCAAACCTACCATGTGGAAACGATATGTCGATGACGTCATCGCAGTGATAAAGAAAGGTGACACTGATAATCTCACCAGTCATTTGAACCAATAGACCCCTCCGGAAATATTAAGTTCACGTTTGAGGAAGAGACTAATGAACAAATCGCATTTTTATACACAATGGTCATAAACAAATCTGATGGTACCACCAAACTTTGTATTTACAGGAAACAAACTCATACAAATCAATATTTGCAATTTAACTCTCACCACTCTTTACTTCAAAAACTGGGTGTTATAGAGGATGCCGACAAGGAAGTGGAGGAAAAGAACATCAAAGTTGCTTTGTGGCTATCCTGAGTGGGCCATAGAGAAAATCAAGAGCGACAGTACACAACATGTTGACAAACAACCTGTCAAATACAGTTCCAAAGACAAAAACAAGGGACTCGTTGTAGTACCATAACTACAAGGACTCACAGAAAGAATATCAAGAATTAAAAAAAAAAAACCATGGGTACTCCACAGCCATGAAGCCACATCAGACATCGCGCAATTACCTGGTTCACCCAAAGGACAAAAGAGATCCTGCCGCTACTGCTGACACAATTTACGAAATTTCCTGCAAAGGGTGTACTAAAACGTACATTGGCGAAACGGGCCGCCTTCAAAGAACTAGATTAGGAGAACACCGAAAGGAAGCGGAAAAAGTTAGTGCTAGACGTTCACCATGTACCAGGGCACAAAGAAAGCAATCTACTTCTGAAACTTACAATTCAGCGGTAGCTGAACATATGGCAAACACTAACCATGTTATCATGGTTATAGGCTGGGAGGAGGCAAAAGTGATAGATCAGGAGCAGGACAGAACAACAAGGTGGTTGAAAGAGGCAATTTGGATAAGGAGCAGGGGTAACAATAGCATGAATAAAGACGAGGGGGCATATACACTCAACAACATTTATAATTCACTCATCCTGGAACGGCAAACTGATGACGTCACATCCTCATCAAAGCGGAAGTGTTGACAACCAGTGCAGAGCGGAGTGACTAAGGAACTGAAATATTTCCATTGTGAGTATCATAAAAAAAATATGGATCTGTAATGAGAACAATTCATATATTTAGATTTTCTGTTGTTAAATTGAATCGCCTTGATCAATAATTTCAACAAGTAAGGTTTCATTTTAAAGCTTAAAGATATTGTAGTGGATAAAATGATAAAAAATCAACATTGATATTATCTACAAAGTCCCCCCTCATCACAAATAAGGAACCATTACTTTAGGAATTCGTTAAATGAATCGTACAATCATATCTGAATTCTGATATATCATATGATATTTCATATGCTTCTTTCAGTAAACAGCGTAAATAATTTGAGATGAATGTGCTCTAGCTTCAAAGTTTCAGTAGCTAATTCATGGCTCTCTCGAATAGAGAAAAGTGTTTGATTGCATAACTTATTTTCTTATTTTATCAAAATGTATCACTTTTCTATGCATATTGTTTTGGATCATAAAAAGATAAAATATTGTAATAAAAGTATGAAAATACAACATTTAAGACACTTAAATCTTAAAAAATACATATATTTCAATTAACATTCCTTCAAATTGGGTCATTATGCAAGTAGAAACAAAAGACTAGGTTTTATTTTCCCCAGCTTAAATATGTGTGTGTTTATTCAAAGCATGTGTATAGATTTTTTACTTTTAGTATATTTTCTGGTATTTCTTGCGAAAAAAATCCCTCCCCTAAACAAAATGATCAAGTTTACCTTTAAGGTTGAGAGATAAATGTGCAAGTAAATTGGTGCCTTTAGGCAAAGTAATTAAATTACACAGCATTGTATGAATTTGTAACCACTAACGTCATCGTCCAACGTAAATGAGACATCCATAGAGGTAAACCATTTGAAAATACAACTGTTACAGCGATTTCTTTAAGTGTTCTTTTTCATATAATGTATGTTGCTAAAAATTGAACCTATTAAAATATTATATTACATAGAGTGTATCCTTTTACCTTTCCAATGCAGGGTGTTTAATTCAATTCGTCTTTAGTGTGCATCATTTACCGATGACATCTAAGTTTGATTATATATGAAAAGCTGTAACATTATATTCCCTGTTTTTCTCTTCATAGATATAGATGGTACCATCAATAGTCCACCAGTTCCATTTAACTAGTATTTTTGTTTTGTTTTGTCTTGTCCTTTTCTTGTTTTAAATCGATCCTTTAGGATACTCAGTATATCAGACTAAGGTCTACTCACTAAGCACTCTTATTTAAACTCCAGACTTCAGTTGCGGTTTTGGGATTCGAACCCACGACCCTTGGATTTTGAGCCCAATGCTAGAGTCTAACCGTTTGGCCACAGCACTCCATAGTGTGTCTGCTTATACTATGTGAGCAGGTCTCATTTGTAGAATGGTCTCTTTATTGAAGCTAGACCAAACATGAATTACGAATTAGGATGATGTATTGCAATGTTCAAAAACAGAGACAAACCATGTTGGTAAAGTGTTAAAATCTACAACACTTGGGACTACAAATACGCTAGAATTATTTATACATAGTCGACTGAATATTAAAAGCAAAATAAGGATTATGCTGATCATAAACATTATTTGCTACGTAAAGTGAAGATGATTACAATTATTTCGTAATATGACTGACTTTATTTCTTGTTTCCAATTTATTCAACATTTAATGTTCATAATAGAATTCGAACATTTTACGTAGTAATTTTCTTTAATTTTGGTTGATTAATGAGCTTACATTTTTAGAAAACCATCTGTTTTATTTGTCATTTGTATACGTTTCGAACTTTCTTTATCTTTGAACTGATTATCAAGAATCTCAAACAGTTGCCACACAATATATGAAAACGCATTATCTAAATCATGTTTACTTTCATTTATTTGCTCGCAGAACGTGTTTCTTAGTATTGATCGTCATACGGAGGGCTTGCCGATATTGTCTCCTTTTGTTAGGTAAAATACGTTTTACCTTATTTTTGAATATCAACACGAATAACATGAATAACAAATATCGAGCAGTGTCTATAAAAGATGTCACCCGTAGCTGTCATTCGACGTGTAAAGTTTCCCTATAAGAAACTGCGAAGAATTTATATGAATAGTTTTCTTTATCTTAATATTGTCTGTAAACGATTGCATGTAACGATTTTCCTATTGTACAAAAACCCGTAACGTTTAAAAGCAATGACAGAAGTTGTAGATAAGGTATAAATTGTGTTGACATTTTACATAATTTTTAATATTACATAAATGGAACTTACATTTTTTTAAGAAAAAATAACGTAATATTTAAAGATGATTTTATAAATACTGCAATTAAGCTAAACCAAACCATGAGTGCTTATATACATACAAAGTATGTGTTACAAGTATATTGGATCAAATAAAATTCGATATTTGATACAACTTTCTAGAATTAAAGGAACTTTTTCAGATAACTTCAGCATTTTCTTTTGAATTTGTTAAGACTTTGGTACCAGAATATATCTTGTATTTTTGAATATCTTTATACAATTTTACGATTAAAATATGTTCTATTCGGAAATACGTTGTGAAAATGTTTCTAATTATTGTATTCGTATATTACACAGTTTAGTGTACTTGTATGAGACTGAGAAAATGGCACAAGATCAAAATGATTGAGCCGAATCAATGAAATGAAACCTTTTTAGTAATAGTGTTTTGTATTTACAAAGCATAAAGCAGGAGAGGAAAAAATGATATATTTGGTGCGTGTCCATAAAGGAGAAAGCTAGCCTTTTCACTGACGTTTATACAGATGGGCATGCAGTATTTGTTTATAATTCATTTCATTATTTTTGTTTAAGAACCAATTATTGTGTTTGCTACTTTGTGCGTGGCAATTATTAGGGTAGGTTTTTTTTTTCGTTTTTCATTTTTAATTGTGTCCTAAATCGATTTCAAATATGATAATATAAGGGTGTTGGTAGCTTTGATCTCAGAACCCTTATACCGAGACCTTAAAAAAGTAAAAAGAATAAAGTAGCTAAAAATAGCCAGGAATTGAAAAACAAGAAATAGGTGCCCTCATTAAAAAAGGGAAAGAGCGAGCAATCAAATAGTTTTCTTTTACTGCTTACAAGTATAACGTTACAAAAGTCCCCCTTTGTAAGTATAAATTTTCTGTATATCTACAGTATTATCGCAATATCAAATGAAAAGATGCATCATCACAAGATAATACATGTATTTACATCATTTAGAATAGTTATGTCATATTATAAATGTTGTGTTTTAAAAATATAACTACATCAAATCCTATGATTATGTAAGTAGAAAACAACAAAATAGTTATCAAATTAGTTTGATAATACTTCAAGCATCTGATTCATCTGGCCGCAGGTTACATTGATTTGTTTACATATTAAATAAGTTAAATGGTTTGTAAATACTTGATTTAGATATTTACTTGTTTTTTAAAAGAAGTTGTAAGGGACGAAATGTTATCCCTGAAAACTAAATTACGAATTTACATCTTGGTATGAAAATTCCAAAATCATTTTTTTCTTTTTTATTTCTATAAAATTAAAGAAGTTGCTTCAGGGTAAAGAACATCTTTTGAGGTCTATCGTTGTAAGTGAACATTTCTTTCTTTTACAATAAGTGATCTAGTGTTTCGTCGGTAACGTTAAACATAAAATGCCGAAAAGGTAATGAAATTATTGCCTAACTAATCAAATTAGACTGCATTGTATGATTTCGTACCTACCGACGTCACCCTATGGAATTTATGGTGAATGTGCGATAAAGTTAAACAATTTTAGAAAATGCCGGAAAACGATGATGAATTGTTTACGATTCTTTATATTGCAAGAATAAAAAACCTTAAACGGTCCTACTATCAACTAAAGCTATTGAAATGTTATATGTTACTTGTTTCCAAATCAAGTTGTTTAATTGAATTCTTCTTTGTTTTTAATATTTGCCGATGACATCCAAGAAGAAGTTATTTACTTATAGTTTATAATGCTTGCCCTTTTTTTAAATGACTTGTATATTTCAATAAGTTAAGAAGACTTCATCTGCGACCCGTTTCATTAAGATTTATAAAGTGTAAAGTAGGTTGATACAATGTAAATTTATATTTGAAATCAAACGCACGCTTTTTTCAAATCTTTGTGAAACAAGTCAGCTGGTCAGCTAAATGAAATGTTGTGTAAAAGTGACATTTTTTGAAAAATATGAACTAATGCAAGATCTATTTTATGTCATAAATTCTGAGCTATTTCTGACATGCCCAAATAATAGATACACGGATACATAAGATACCTGTATCATGACACCAAATGGTTTCTCAAGTAAAATAGCAATTACGACATTCCTGTGCCCGGGATAAGAAGAAGTCCTAGGAGGGAAAGAAGGATATAGCAACATAGGGGTTTGTTACTCAAAGGCTGCCTTTCCTAGCACATAATTGCAGTTTAGATAGCGTGTTATCTCGGCTCGTGAAGCCAATTTTATACAGCTGTATAATATCATATTATAAATAATCTACCAAGGAGTAACAACATTATGAAATGATAAATTGTACCCTTGGAAAGGCTGATTGATGTACCTTTTCCTGTTCCTGATGTACTTTAATATTTTAGTGCTTTTCTTTGAGCTTTTACATAATATATGGTATCAGAATTATTTCAACATTGTAACAGTTCTCGTAAGAATTAACAAGATATCATATATATCAAACGATGATATACGAGATAAGAGTGTGCTATATATCTCAAAGCTAATAAGACATGTATGTATAAATCATTTTGTACAAATCTCTAGCTAATCAATCAAATAAAGTTTTTTATATTCTATGTATCATTTCTGTTTGCTATAAGCATTAGTAACCTTGAAATTTAAATGTTTTAATACAAAGTGAGTAATATACTGACGGTATACGGTGTTGTCTTTAGAAACTTGAAGTAGAAACAACTTGTATATATCATCTTTCATTTGTTTTCTAAGTAATGATGTAGATATAATACCAAATGATCTTTCTTTTTTATTTTCTTCAGAGTAATTAATGGCTCATATACATGTACATAACATGAAATAACTTAGGTTGCTCAAAATACTACATGTAAATAGTACTGAGCTATTAAAAAGAGATTTTGTCGAAAAACAACAACAAACGAACAAACCTGGTAGCAAGAGCACTTGTTTGTTGCAGCAACCAGAATACATATTGAACTGAATTTTAACTTACCATTGATGATTCTTTAATTGTACTTAAGCTTTCTACGTGTATCCCAATATTGACATATACCGGTGGCCCTGCAAAGAACAAACATAGTTTATAAAATTATGTAAAGGTTTTTTTATAGATGTTATAATATCTAAATGTGTTCCTTCATCTCTTTACAGCCGTAACTGCAGCAAACTTCATTTTCCGCTATAGGTAAAAGTACTTGCAATTGTACTTGTTGGAATTTGCCCAAATTGATTTTGTGGCAGATTTACAATCACTATGCTTGCTTCAAAACACCTGCAAAGTATCATTCAAGAAAATATTTAAAAACATGGAACATATTGGTATGTTCTGAGGAAAATCAATAGAAAATTGAAATTGAAGACCTGATCTTTGGACGAGATTACCTCTGTTTAAGAGACCGAAAATTTCGAGTTGTTACAAAAATGACCCTTTTTCAAAAAATCGTTATAGAAGTTCTAAATGTCACAATTTGCTAATAAATGAAGAAAACGTCAATTCAAACGTGTCCTATAAGTTTCAAGTTCATACCATCATGACCATGCAGATATTTGTCAAAATGGCGATTTCGAAGTTTTTGATCGAGGTGGCAACCACCCCCTATCCTTGGGCTTTGACGGCCTACCATATAGTAGGTGGTACCCCCTTTTTGTTTCTTTCGTGAAAATGACCGCAAATGATGTAAAAACAATTACCTAAATGCTCACAGGGTCGTTTTGTTTTGCGTCTTGGTGCAATCGGCGATCATCCGTTAGGGGGGTGGTACCCCCCTCCTTAGGTAGACGAGCGAGGGTTAAAAAGTGAACATGACCATCACCAAAAAACACAGTGTTTATACGTTGGGCCTATTAATCTTTGATTGCGAAAGATCAATGAGCTATCTCACGTGTTTACTTCATAATAACCTCTGGCGGATCATTTCTTGACTTCTGGAAGTCTAGTGATATGGTGTCATTTTTGTCTTTATAACATGGTGTTTGCAAACATTTGAAAAAGTTAAAATGACAAGAGGCATGCACAGTCACATTTGATTATTCAATAATTGTGAAGAAAATGGTGTTTCTTAAAAGTTGTTAAAAGGGAAAAATATGGTTTGCTTATAATGAAGTGCTTATAGTGTTACAAATGTATAGAGTTTGTTTATACAGATATACTGGCACGTATAAGTATTAACGTCAGCCTCTTAAAAGTCAATATTATTATTTATTTACACAGAATCTTACTTCCATGTTCATCCGTCTAAAATATTTGGGTCAGTACAAGAATGCAGATGTTAACATAAGGGAAAAGTGATATGCTAAATAATTCAGATGTAATCCGTAAAGTATATAGATATTGACTTACTTCGGCCATTCACCCACTTTACCACAACACAGCACTCTTGACTTATTTATGTCATAACACAGCTTGTCATATTACACAAGAACTGACCAGATTCAATTAAAGGTTCTATATAGAACCACGGTCATGATTTGGTAGGAAGTTAATGCTTACGAAGAACAAGGCAACAATTTGTTACTTGACAGGTTATATTAAATTACAGGTTGTTCACCGCTTTCATCTGCATTATAAACAAAAGGTTGACCTTTGTAGCGTACAATTATTATTCAGATTTCTGAAACGTTGGTGAATTGATGTAGGAATCACCATTTTCTTTTCAGTCAAAAAAATGAATATTGTAGGCTCGTACGATTTATCTCAAAAACTAGCCTGCACATACGATACACAAAAACACAAATTTTACACGTTATGGAGTAGTACGATGTCATAATTACGTCATAACATTGGTTTGTGATGACTTTGATTTTCTCTCAAAAAAGAGTCCCTTGCAATTCCTTTTTATGCAATTGAATTGGTGTTAAAACAAATCATGATTAGGTTTGAACATTCCTTCACATGAATCAAAATAAGTTTTGGGGGTAATATATGTTCCCCAATGTCGATCGCAAATTCAGATGACCTTTTGAGAAAAAACATGTAGTTACCAAATTAGCAACGATGGGGAGAATTTTTAGCTGTTAACTAAATAGTGTGTTTTAAAGAAATATGAACGGCTATCACAAAAAAAAATGGAGCCAAAAGAAGAAAGGGTAGAAATATTTCAACATGCGTTGGTCTATGGACGAGTTTTACTTAGAAATTCATATACTCCAACCTGGCATTTTCCTATTCTATTTCAAAAGGAAACTATATTTGCTATATTTTCGATTTAAATGGTTAGCTTAGAAATATTTTACACTTCAGGCATGTGTTATAGATATTACGGTTCTTATCTCAACTTGAGGTAATTTAAGATCAATATACATTTCATATAATCTGAGTATCGACACTTCATCTTAAATTGTATATTTGATACCTTAAAGCAATTGACGGTGTCCTGATTTATTAAGTATAGTATAATCTTCCCTCTGAAATTCAATTACGTTAAGCTTGTAGCCAAATACCGACACGATACTATCAGATCTCGCTAAACCAATTTGATATACAAGGATATGATTTTATCAGTTTACAACTATTAACTCAGTTTGCTTATATAGAGAAACAGCGTTTATTTAGCCGAACTACGTGGACTCAGATCGCTGGAATCTTTGATATAATCCGTACCTTGAGCTAATTGCTTTATTTTTATCTACTTGCATGTAGTTTGTGCAGCATCAGTGTAAGTGATATAATTTCTGACTACATTTGCATTTTGTGATTTTTAAGAATAAGAGACACGATACGAAGATGAAAATGAGGTGGTTCAGTTTCAATTTAATTTTCGTTTAAGGCTAAGATCCTCAAGAATATTGTAACAAGGTTATTTCATATACATATTTACACGTGACGCATTATCACAATTTTTGGCAAACATAAAGAACAGAATATAGTGTACGTTAGGCTTTACTATTGATTTCACTCACGGAAACATGTTAATGGAAAATACAATATGTAAAAAATGGTTTACGCGGAAACGATTTTTGGTGAATAAACTCAAATATTGTGTGTAGCTCAAATCATCAGATCTTATCCGAATTTCACATTTTTTTTAATGGTCAAAATATATATTATGGAATTGCAAACAATAATATGGACTTTCAATGCAAGAACCAATATTGTTTCGTTAAAAGCACTTGATCGTAAAAGTAAAGGCAAAGGTGTAAAAGATTGTTGCCCCATGGAATGTTTCATATTACTGTTACAAGTAGGTATGAATTGTCTTCGATAAGTATATTTTGCTACACTCTAGCAATAATTGAACAATATACGAGATTACACAAAAAATGCGTCATATTGATAAAAAAAACTGTTCACGTCATTTTGAAAATATATGCTTCTGTAAACGAAATCAGGACTATTATTTAATTGAAAGACTCTACCCATTATGTTAATTAAAATATGAAACCGTGAAAAAAGGGTAAAAATATAATTAAACATTCTTCCATATCGTTTTTAAAGATGGTTTCGTTACCTCTAGTGTTTGTGTACTTTGGGTTTTGATGTAACATAGTTATCTTTAAGTAAACGACGTATTTGTCTAAATAAATTACACGTAGACATGAGTTCGTGTAACACACATTCAGCTACAAAGGTAGCCATGCCGTCATATTTACTTTAACCCTACGGTCACAAGACTGGAAAAGGCCACGTCAAACAAGTTAGAGCCAGTCCTTAGCCTAGATTTGCCACATTTGATTTATGACTGAAACCGTCCTCATTAAAACAAGTCCTTATGTCATGAAGTGGGTCCAAGGAATGCCTGTCTTATTAGCGTTATATGATAAACCATTTCCATTCAACGTTTGCTATTTTATTGCACCATTTTTTTACAAATCAGACCACAAACATTTTAACAAAATGTTCTATTACTTTTGAATCAGAGATCCAAATTGCACAAAAACAAATATCTTGAGAAATCATATTATTATAAAGTTGCACCAAATTCTATTCTGCCTCCTAAAGGAAAAAAATCAAACAATTACGTACTTTACTTCGGAACCGGCCCCTCAAAAATGTAGCTAAGTTATATAGTCACTTCAGGTTCTTAGTGTAACCAGAGAACTTAAAGCCAGTATATATATTTGTATACTATCATCTGTATCATTACTTAAAATCGTCATATTTCGTATATGAAAATTGGTAGGTAAATGGGAAAAACATCTAATGGAGTCAAGTGCATGATTGTGTTTTTTACGTAATTTTCGAACAAAATACATAAATAATAGTCCATTCATTTTTATTCCCCAAGAATAGCGCCATTTTGCAATTTGATTACAATAATGCACCTTGATGCTCAAATGAATTTTGCTGACATGATCTTTGGGATATAATGTAACACAATGTAGAATTTCGATTTTTTTGTCCGGTTCGTTCTCGATTTCACGTCTGTTGGTTATAGTTAGGTAGATCCCCAGCATCAGTGTCACGTTGGGTATATATACATTTTTCTTGATGAAACTGGTAGTTGAGAGCGTGTACATTAAGAATCTGGATGATGCCAAAAATTCACGCTTGAGCAATTGTTGTTTGCGTCAGAGGCCATACCCTCTTTTTCAAATAAGCCTTATGTATGAAAAAATCTGATTATTTGGTGTAAACATTTCGTGTTTGATATCAAATTAAAGATGAATGGAACATGTACTGCAAATACTTTATAATGTGCTTCAAATTCAAAATGGCCGCCAAAATTGCATATTTTCATAAATCAAACGAATAAAATCTGTTAATATGTCCAATATCGTAAATTTTCACTAGAGTAAGCAAATTTGTATAAATAATATCATTATTGTTCTCAACATTGACCGTTCAATTAATTGAAAATAAACTGCCGCCAAAACAACGCAAGAAATGAGCACTAGTATACTTTGGTGCATAAATGGAATTTTATAGAAACATCACTGAAGTCAATAAATATTCAAAATGATCAATGCATAATGATGTTAGATGATGCAACAGAAAACATATTGTCCCATAATAGGTTCTATCAGGTTTCAAATCCAAAAAAGTGTACATATTGAGGTTCAAAATGGCTAAAAAGGTATATTTGTACACACCAAAATGAATTTCAAAAACGCATTAGCGAAGCATTAACACTGATTAACGATATTAAATATCCCAAGTTACCCATGTAAATAACTTTAAAGGAATCATGTGTCCCCAAATTATTTCCCACGAAATTTGAAAATCCTAAATAGCCACCAATATTAGGTTCAAAATGGCAGCAAAAGAATCCTTTTATACGAGGAAACTGGTTACAGTGACATTAAATTTACATTCAAACAGAATATTATATTTAAAATGTTCTGTTTACAAAGTAATGAATGAATATTGCTTAAGGGGCTACAGAATAGGCATACTGACCAAGCTCCTGTAAGTCACGTGTATTAATGTGGCAGCCAAAATGATATTACCTAAAGTATGCGTATAATGTAAGGGTATTTTGGCGGTCGTATTGTGTCTCTTTTTCGACGATGTTTTTAATTTATAACTTGTGAAAGACATTATTTGGTTACAAATGTTTTTGTTGAAGTACAAGAACCATTTTCATTAATCATTTTAAATATCAAATGTTTTTAATGCTATTTTGATTATGCTGTATCCATCTTAAGCGAATATGCTGGACTTTGTTGTCAATGTCCATTTGATTTTTT
>JXSR01S036446.1:0-25724 GCA_000969725.1 Ophiothrix spiculata | reverse complement strand
CTAGCGACCGAGTTGTCCTGGTATTCTCCCGGTATATACCCGGGAAATGAAAATTAAATTGCTCATTAAAAGCTCATTTGCATAGGCTCTGCTGCCTGACTGTCTAGTGATTTAACCAACCGACTATAATGATCATAGAAATTCATATGAAACTTATTATTGTTTAATGGATATGATCCTACGTTGTCTATTGTATTCAATTTGCACGAAATACATAATCTCATGCATTTAAACTATGACATTAGAAGAAAAGAAGTCGGAAGTTCTGGTATGACAGTAATGTGTGATTTTTATATTCAATAAATATGTGATAATTGTAAATTAGCGTGTTACAGCTATTGCTTGAAACGTAAAATGTAGACATAATATAACACAGGTTTAACGTTTTTGACTAGTAAAAATAAAAAAGATGGGTGTAACAAATTGCAAAAGTACCGACATTAACAGGATAATATCAAACATATAAATACAACAACATATCAAAATCTAGAAAAATCTACTTGGTGGAACAGTGATTAATTTGCATAAAACAGGGATGAAGTTTCAAAATTGGTTATATCATGTTAAAACCAATTTCAACGGTTGGTTAATGAGTTACATTCAATTATGTGAAAGGTCATATTAGGGGTCACAGGTCTAATGGGAAACAAAACATTCAAAATTGTCAGATTTTCTTGAAAATGGTCTCAAAATGTTTCTTTCGCAAAAGTAATAGTTTAAAGTACTTTAGACCAGTCGTTGCTATGATATCAGGGAAAACAAAGTTCATATTTACCATTGCATTGGAACCAGTAACCCGAAGTTTACTTTGATCTGTAACCATAGCAACAGAACATCTGAGCCATTACTAAATATTACATCGTGTGGATAGTTTTGCAAGAGAAACAATTTGAGACCATTTAGAAAAAAAATCCGACTATTTTTGAATTTGTTGTCTCCCATAAGGCATGTCACGTGACCCCTGATATGACCTTTCAAGTTTGTGGATATAACTCTTTAACCATACTACGGAGATAGGTAACAGTATACTTTTTCTGATTCTTTGTGAAGAGTGGAACACAATAGAATGGTTTTTAACATGTACCAATTTTGAAATTTTACCCCCTGTTTCGGCAGCCATTTTGTTTTATGCAAATTAATTGCTGCTCCACCAAGTAGATTTTTCTAGATTTTTGAAATGTTATCGTATATGTTTGTCTGATATTATCTTGTGAATATCATCACTTTTGCAATTTATTTTACCTATGGCTTATTATAATGATTAGCTTATTTCGGTAAGTAAAAGGAAATCTCAAAGAGCCAACTTGCTAAAAGGTTATTGTGATCATTCAAACGCAGGCACTAAACAAAATGATTTATTACGCTAACTACTGTAGAAGACGAGGTAGAAGTATATGTTTTGTAATAAATATAAATGGCATATCATAACAGATTTTGCACAATACAACGTTCAACACTAGATATATGTTTCCTAAACCAAAGTGCATTAATACCTTAGGTCTGAACGAATAAGGAAACATTTCGGTAAAGTATTCCAAAATCCCTGAAGGTACAAAAGTATTACATGCATCTATAGACACTTATTTTATGATGGATTAAGTTATGGTGTTTGGAATGACAGGGGTGGATTTATAAACAAGCCTTATGGAATGGTATACATCAACATGTGCAAGTTAATGGTGATGCTGTTAGCAATGTTAGCAAGGTATAGAATAGCAAAATGAGTATATTTCATTTTATATATCTTTATATTGATACAAGCATGTATATCTCTAAGGTATGAATGTAGTTTGACTACACTGAATGTACTTATTCTGAGAAAATGAAAAGGAATATTTTAAACACGTATGAAATAAGTGCTAAACGCCTTCGGATTTTTTGTTTGATTAATTGAAGGCAACCATACGTTGATAACAAGAAAAAAATCTCTTTGTCACACCATACGCAAATCTTATAACCACAAAGAATGTTTTATGAAATACAAGAAAGTGTTTGGTGTCGACGAAAAAAGTTACTTATTCGACACATTTCAAAGTTTTGATTATACTTCATAGAAATATCATTTCTCATTCCTTTGCCGAGAGGGAGAACTAACTCCCGACTCAAGGACAGAAGGCATTTAGACATTTTTAAAACGTTTTAGTTTTATAAAGTCGAAGTATAGACTTTTAGCTAGGCATCATCATACCCTATGTTAGTCTATATATTTTCAGATGAATAATGATGATATTGCTCAGCGATATTAATGTTACAAGTTTTCTGGGGAGGAGGTACCATTCTGCCAAGCATTAAACCCTCGTCTAACCGCGCTATTTTTGTAACACGTTTAACCAAGGGTGAGGGGTTGTTGCAGCCCCCTGATTTGTTTATCTCAAATAAACAACTCTGCATCCGATGCGTCGATGTATTTTTATCACGCTCGGTTAGCTAAAGCCACGCGATTAAAACATATTGACGCATGAATGCAGAGTTGATTTGCGATTAACAACTCTGTAGCGTATTTTAGTACCTACATTACTAGAAATAAGTTTCTACTATTTTGCGATTTAACTGTGCGCAAAACAACAATAATCATTTTCGTAGTTCCATTCAAGTATATTCAAATTTATTTTTACGTCTCGTTTATACATGTAAGTTACACAAATTTGCAAGCGGTGGTAGGAATCAAATATTGTACATATTTGTATAAGCCACAATATAACTTAGGCTATACCTACCTTATATCTTTCACTACATGATATCACATGTTAATGCTATTCCCTAATGTTTTCTGCTATTGTAGTTGACACTGTTTACTTTGATATATGTTGTAGAAAAACTAATACATGTTATTTATATTGACCAAGTTACGTTTAATGTACATAGATGAACTCAGATGAAATGCATATTTGTATGGTGGAATTGTACATTGGTCATATACAACAAGATGATAATAGATTAATAGATACATTTTCAACATTCAATAACTCTGCAATCTCACATCAGAATTCTTTTCTGCGAACGGGTGATAGGGCAAATCATCGTCCCGATAACATTATTCTCGAGTAAAAATGGTCAATCACATGACGTGCAATTCAGAAAACTGATTTAAGTGTCAATAACTACCAAGTCACATCTGCTTGAATGAGAGCTAATGTGTTATATCTATGTATTTAAATAATCAGAGAAAAATGAAGAAGTTGAACAATTTAGTATATATGACAGTAAAATTTACCTTTTTTCAGACGAAATGTTGCATTCAATGAATCTTTGATAATTGCTATTGACTGTAATATTAAATGAAGTCATACTAAAACATAGATGTATCCATGGTATCGTTCGGTAATAGTTTTAGAAACGACTTATTCTTACATAAGTAAAGAAAAAAAAACAAGGGACACAAATTGAATGTGGGATGGAATGTATATATTGAAAAAACATGGCCTTATGTATGCGTAGTTTATCAGTTCCTGTAAACCTAAGAAGTGAAAGTTACAGCTTAAATATTGTGCATTACGTCTGATAAGATTTTTTGGGGGATAATCAATTTTATGTTAATTGTACTTTTATAAATGTGTAATCTTTTTAGTATTTTGTACTTAACAATTCACACATTTTCTCACTGAAACGATGATTCTTCCTATATTTATTTTTATTGAATTGTTCATTACGCATGTTTCTTGAAATAAAAACCCATCGTATTTTGTATAAGCGGAGGCAGAGTATTAAATTGAATATAGGCAAGCAACACTGACCTCAGTCCATGCTGCTTACCAATGCAAAAGGAAATAATGATCAATGTCCAATATTGATTTTTAAATGGCAATTATAGTCATCATTTTAGGACAATATAGTCTCTTTGGCCTTTGTAGGGAAGCATGGTCAGTTTAATATTCCTATACGGTATTCAATTGTATTTTATGTTTAGCCTTGATTTCCGATATTTTTTCAATCGATAACGAGCAACAATGGCTCTGGCAACCGCATACCCTGTCAAGAAGACTTCTAGTACTTGACAATAGTAAAATTACCGCATAAATGTATGCATATTATTTTGTTCATGTATGAATATTTTGATATCTGCTCCTTTAGATACATATCTTTGTTTTTTATGTATGGTACCTCGCAGACTTCAAAAATAAGTTACATCGCACGTGGGAGTTATTTATTATTTAAATTACGATATTAATCAGAGTCGTGTTAGTATTCAACAAATAGTCAACAGAATAGTAATCAATCTAGGCATAGGACAATAAACCAAAATTGAACATAACTATGATAAAGTAACATCTATCTGAGGAGAAGGAAGTATGTTTGGTAATATTTATGGCATATAACATCACAAACCAAAGTGCATCAATGCCCGAGGTCTAAAGAAAATGAGATAAATGTAGTACTATTGTAGGTAAAGTATTAAAACATCCCTGAGGGTACTGAAATGTTACATATATGTAAAGGCAAACTTATTGTATGATAGATTAAGTTGTGGTGTTTGGAAATGACAGGTGTGGATCTTTAAAATAAAGCCTTATTGAATGGTATACATCAACATGTGTAAGTTAATTGAGACGCTGTTGGCAATGTTAGCATGAAATAGCGCACCGAAACAAAATGTGTCGTTTTTATGCGTCATACACTGATACAAACTTGTATATCTACAAGGTATAAATGACGCTTGACAACAATGAAAAGTAGTTATTCTGAGAAAATATAAAGGAATATTTTGAATAAATATGGAATAAGTGCTAGACGCCTTGGGAATTATATATATATGTTTTGATTTATTAAAGCCAAGCATACATTAAAAGCAAGAAGTGCTTTTGTTTTCACATCACACGTCATACGTGTAATCATGAGAGTATATTTTATTAAACACAAGATCGTAAAGAACTCTATTTTGTCTGTTTGATGTTGAAAAAAAGTTTTCTTCGACATTTTCGGTGTCTTGATATACTTCAAGTTACGGTTATTGAAAAGGTAATTTCTCCCTAATAAAATGCAACGAACGTTAAGAAAAAAACAAGTCTAAAGGCGTGAAATTTAATATATTGGCAATTACTAGTTTAGGCATCAAAAATATGTCTCTTTCTGCCTAGATGCATAATGATGTTCTTCTTCTGTGATAGGGAAAAAGTAAGTTTTAGGAGTAGGAGGTATAGCAATCTTTCGCTCTAAACATACAGGGAATTAAGGCTTAATAGCACCTACATATCACAGGTATCTTGCAGTAGTTACCTCTCTCTGCTCCTTGTCTTTGATACATGATGTTAGATGGTACACGCGGTAGCCTCGGGGTTTTCTTTCACACTATTTGACACTTTTTACGTTGATACCTGTCGTAACAACACTGATTCACGCTGTTTATGTTGACAAAACAACATTGTTCTACTTTCATTGTATTAAAGTTTGATAAAGAAATGGTGAATTGGTCAAGGTTAAACACACAATATTCAATATATGACATCTTGAAAACCTTCAAAGAAAACGATTTGTTGTTGTAGAGGCCATTGGTCAAATGAAAGACAGACTCACTGCGTGAGAAAAATCATATTATTATTTGTGGGAACATGCATTGTGCTATCTAATGTAATGCATATGAAAGTCGTACTCCATCCAGCATTGTCATAATGCTGTGCTTGAAGTACGTCTAGTGTTCTCATTTAGCTTCATTTCCTCGATCAATGGATCATATCGTAAGGGCTTTTATCAAGTCAATACGTCTAGCCGTCTTGCCATTACAGTTATTAAGGCAGTGATACTACTGACCACTGTGTACTGTATAATAATCATGTGTCAGCATGTACATTTTGCTATGAGCAGTAGGCTCACATAGGGGCCTATAAACTTAATTGTCAGATTTCTCTGGTGGACCATTTGTCTTTAATTTGATTATTTAATTTAATTGTATAACTGTTTTTTATATAGATCATTATCAACATGTGTAACGTGCAGTGCTGTATTAAGTTACATTTGACCTGTGGTTTTAAAGTACACCACCAAACCTAAGGATGGTGGGGGGGGGGGCGCAGAATGAAGATACTGACGATTTTTAGTTGCACTCTTTTAATTAACAGAAATCTCACATTTACTTTTGGATCTATGAAAATACAGAGCTGAATAAAGAATTTCATAACTCATAAAACTCATAATGAATCAAATGTCTTAATCTTACGATATATAAAATAGAGAACAATAGCAAACATATAAAAAGGAAACGTGTTGAAACATCTTATAAAGTACGAAAATAACGTTTATCTAAAGTACAACTCATTTTATGTATATAGATTAAATTGTGGTGTTGAAATGCATGGTATGAAATAACTTGATACAAAAGCTTATGGAATGGTAAACAGCCACATGTGCAGGTACATAATTTTAGCAATTGTGATGTAACATTACAATAATAAAAACAAAGAATGATGATCGTACCAATACTTTTTACTGAAGAAAGTCAATTGAAATTCGTAATAAGGTAGCATATTGACTTTATTTTACTTCTCAGTCATAAGAGTAGTAGATCACGTTATTAAAGCAAGTCAATAATGCTAAATTCATCTTTGCGGTGAGTACATTTTATAATCATCAACGTTAATGATAGACAAATAACTCTATAAAATATGCACGAATTTTCATCAAATGCCGGGTATGCGTATACTTGTGCAATACACCATAGACTTATAAAAATATGATGCATATAAAAGACCGAATAGATTGATCAATTCAAATACATTTTCATGTGCTTAAAGAATAATAAATTTCCTCTAATATTGTGAATTAATTTCCGCTATAAGATTTAAGCAAACAAAATATTAAACTTCAAATCAGTAATGCTGAAGAGAGAAAACCGGGACAAAAACTGATTAAAGTTGTTTAGTAATTATCAACAGAGTAGAGTGAACCTACTAAATTATTGATGACTGAAAATCAACACCCGCAAGATCGTAGCCAAAATAGATTAAATTTGACGTTAATTTTACTACTGATATAGTGATATTTGTGGTAATTAACTCTTTTTAATAAGCCCAGACAGGACACATGGATGTTGTTCTTTAATAGTATATATTTTCATTTCATTGGGTAGCTATATCTTGTCTGTCAGAAAAATATGTAACCGATTCCTCAACTTTCACTATTTCAATTATGGACCGCTTCTTAAATGCCGGTTGTCTGTCGGGTCTGACCGGTCTTAGGCGGTTGGCTATAATTGTTTATTCCGGTTGAACCAACTATCATCGCTCAAAACCGGCAAGTAGCCTCCGGTTGAGTTTCGAACGATTAGATGTACCCGTTTGATGTTCTAGATGCTAGATGCTAGTGCTCCCGATTCAACTCGAAGCAAAGCAGTTTAAACCAAACGAGTTATGAAAGAATGCTAATTCGTCCTGTTTGATCATGCTCTGAGATGCCAGTAACACCAAACATTTTATTAAAATCAGAACAGATAAATTATTCAACTGAAATGCTAAAAGAAAAAAATAATTAATCCCATAAAGGTGTTTTTTTTCTCAAATTGGCAAAACAAATGAAAAAAATGTTTCGGGGGATTATTCACAGGAGCAGCAATTTGGTGAATCATTCTGGTGATCTATTTTTGAATAATGTTTGGTGCAAATGACCCTATGAAAAACAATAAAAAGAACGTAATTTGGTTTTGATTGAACCATTAGTATCATTACAATTATTACTGTGACAATTTCAGTCCATCTCATCCAAAACATTCAAATCATCATATCAACTGTTTTCCATATCAACATAGGCGGTGTTCCTAAATATTGAATAAAGATGTTGTTGTAGGACTTTCTCCATTACAAGTGAAGTAGAGATTATATCAAAGACAATTTCATGAATCTTTTTTTTAAGTGTTCTGAAACAAATCAAAATTAGTGCCATACATCAACGAATTATATTTTCTCCTGTTACACTCATTTCACTTTCGAAACACGTAAATGTTTTCTTTCAATAATATCTAAATGGACCAAGGATGTTGCTACTCTTAGTTTTTACATTATTTTCTTTGTGAGTAAGGTCATTCACATTTCTCTTCACTTCTCTAGGGAGACTACCTCGTGAACTAAGTATTAATTTCTCATATTTATTTCGCTAGAAATAAATCGTTTCTCTATCTAATGCCTTTCGCCAGAAAAATGAAGAGAAACGTGAATATGAACTGAAGGCCTAAAGATTAATATCTAACGCTTCTAAACAATCGGGTCTCGTTAGCTCAGTGACCGTTGTCTGGCAACCGGGAGGTCCTAGGTTCAAGTCCTGGTCGAGGCTTGGGTTTTTGTCAAGTTTTTACCCCGCGAGTGAAAGAATAAAGATTTGCGCATTTTTAAAAATAGTTTATCAAAGTGGTTTTGATTTCTAATTTCTGTAGCAATTATGTACTGTTGTACGAGCCCCGTTCCGTGTAAAGGTCATGGCACTCCACTAAAAAGGAAAAAAAGTAAGAAATGAAAGTGATTTTGAAATATTATTGATATTTTCTAGTTATACATTATATCAAATATATATTAGATAAGGCGTTTTCACATACAAGAATTTGTTCATGACTATATTGCTTATGAGCAAATTTCCAGTGTGACCACAATTAATATAGAAAGTGTCTTGCTCGTGATCAAAAGTATCTCGCTACTAGATTAAACGCGCAAGTCGTGTCCCAGTGTAAACGCAACTGCTAAGTTGTCTCGCTCTAGAGTCGGCCAAGGCAAGTCATGAGTATTATGTTTTGTTTGAACAAGACCTAAGAAACATTTGGAAAACTTTTTATAGAAAAGAAAACAGTATTCTGAACACTTACATCTTTTAACTTTATGCTTTAAGATTTATGTGGATTATAGTTTGAATCAACAAACACAGTTTAGTGTTTTATGACGTAGGCTTAACTTTAGATATATGCTCAAAATTTGTTCATTTCAGTCTATATTTAATATATTATACAATTTATAAGCTCCTAATCATTTGAATTTGAGCTTTGATTACACTTGACCAGTTCTACGCTTGCATTTCATAAATCATTGCATATGTTTTTTATTCATTGCTTATGTTTGACTTTATTTTATAAACATGTTGTTTGTTTCCAATTTCCAATGTCTATCAATCACATGCTTGCTCCATTGACGTGAAATACCTAATATAATTTAATTTCCTGGACTACATGGCATCTTAATTTATTTATTCTATCTTTAAGAGAACATTTTGTCCTCTGCCTCATTTTAAAGGTCCTATATGACGTGCTATAAATAATAACGTTTCATGTAGTGTGTAAATATATTCCTCTAAACATTTTAGCTCATAGTACGGTAAATTATATATGGATTAAATCAACTACTCAATAATACATTTAATTTGCCTTTGGGTTATATTTATCTCCTTATTACATATACATTGTTTCTTTTTATATTTGCAACTTTGTATTCTCCAAAGTGTTGTTCTAAATAAATGTAATTATGTTTTCTAAAAAAGTAAAAACATATTATTTATCATGATTCAGAAATCAATTAAAAAAAAATTGTTAACCAAGTTCAAAGATATTTATTTGCATTTTAATTATTTTAAATCAAAGCAAAGTTTTATTTTAGCTGGTATAGGTATCACTAAATTAACATCAATCTAGGCTCTTGAAAGTATCATTAAACACAAATTTATAAAATTACTAAAAAATGAATTTGACAAAAATATAGGGTTAGTAATGCGTACATATGATACTAACCCTAACCCCACTGAATCTCACAATATCCCATTCCACAAAGTTAAGAAATTCGCTTAAGTCCAAATACGTCATAGACCCGAGTCAGCTATGGTCACGAAATCGCTGCCATGGCAGCGCCTACTCATTGGCCTGACATAGTGATACTTGGACCGGGAAGCGGGGGGTCCCGGGTTCGAATCCAGGGGGGAACCCGTGATTTTTGACTTGCAAATTTCCGAGGAGATGGAGTGGTCAAAAGTGTTAGGGTTAATGGAGATGCTGACGGCAATGCTAGTAAGAAATAGAACAACGAATCAAAATGTGTGCCATTTTTATGCGTCAATATACTGATACAAACATGTATACATGTCAGATATGAATGTCATTTGACTACATTAAAAAGTAGTTACCATCAAAGCATATAAAGGATATATCAAGCATATATAAACTAAGTGCAATGCGCCTTGGGAAATAACTTTGATTATTGAAGGCAAACATACGTTGATAGCAAGAGGAGTCGTTGTTGTCTCATCATCTTGATGCCAAAAAGAAGATGCATATAACTGACATATCAATTTCTAATATTGCTACTATGTTTCAAATCGCCTTTTTGGTATACTTCAAGTTGCAATAACTTTTACATTTATTCTTTTGCGTTCTGGTGCATTCGGCGATAAACCGTTAAAGTGGAGGTGACTACCAGACGTTAGTAATTATTAGTGATAATGATAGATTATGTTGTCCAAACGTTCAGTTTCTAAAAGATCAAGAAATTAAATATTGTCAAACAAACAACTGCGGCTGCAGAAAATGGGAAGACTCACTTTTTAAGTACATTTTAATGGATTTCAACTAACAGAAATAAAAATACAAAATTAAATTTGGAAATATAATGTAAAAACGAACAAAGGACAGGAAAATTTCTGATTAGTGTCAATATGTATATACGAGCAACCACTATTTAGGTTACCCTTCCACTAGTAGTCCGTGTAATAAATATGCCAGTGGTGTTAGAATGTGGTGTTCATAGCTGCTACATATCATAACAGAATGCAATATACCAATACATTTATCAGACTGAGGGGTAGAGTCTAAGCATCCCTGAAGCAAAATGTCTTGATTGAACTTGTAATGTCACGAGTGTTATAAATCAATTTAATTTCCAAGTATCCCGGTATCCTTTCTCGCCTCTCGTCTTTTCTTCACACTGGTAATCTTTTCTCATTAAACGAGACACTCATTCTTCCTCATATTCAATATTTGTGTCTCGTTTGGGCTGACGGTAACAATTATTATCTTGTTTTCATTCACCGTAAACAATAATGAATCATTCCCATGTGTACCAATTCAAACTAAGTTGGCCCTCCTTTATTTGCACGACCCAACACCCTAACTGATTTTGATCTTCATAAGTTAGCGATTGCTTCGTTTATGTATAAGTTTAAATTCAATTTTGTTCTTGACCACTATTTTTACAGATTATTTCAATACAGTTAGATCAATCTATACGTATCGAATCAGGTCTTTTGATTCTTATAGACCCTACAACTTTAATATTGATCTAGCAAGAAACACAATCAGGAGACAGGGTCCGATACTGTGGAATGCCACTGATGATGATATCTGTAATTAAACCTCACTGACTTTGTCCAAACGTGCCTTTAAAATGAGCATTATTTCACATTATGCCTAAATCAGGTTTTTTTTGGATTTCAATAGTCCACCAATTTTTCTTTTCAACACATTTAAGATATAATCTGTCTTGATGTTTATTTTTATACTTATATCAAGGCAGCATGACGTAATTCTGCTGCCTTATTTTATATGCTATTATGTTGTCTTTGATCCTTGTCAACACACATCTGCACTTGTCTATCGTTTTGTCTTCGGTCTTTTGTCACCCATGTCTTCATGTCCAATTGTGGTCTTCGTCTATGCACTTATTTATATACTCTCTATTAGGGTGACCAAACTCTGACGGGCTTTGCTCTTATTGGTCAATCTTCCATTTTATTATCTGACTATTATACACATTGTAGATCTTGGAAAAATAAACTGCAACTAAAATAAATGTAGAATATGGTTAAGGGTCCTGATATTTCGATTTTAGCAAAGTCTTAATCATAGGCGTAATGACAAAACTGACAAGAAGCACAACAAATATACAAGTAAGAAACAAAAGATATGTAAATGAGTTAAACATTCAAGTCAGATGAAAACAAAAAGACAATAGCATCTCAAAGTACAGGGACACAGAACCTGTTGAATTTATATGATTTTCCATATTCAATACGATATAAAAACCCAAAATTATCTCGTAATGTATAAAATTTCTTGTTAACATGATCTTGAAATATGCTAGAATACCACCGTTTTCTAGACTCTATTAAAATAATAGCAAGAATAAGAGCATGATGAGTTACTCTAGCCATTAGACGTTTATTATTCTGAAAGGCAATACAACAGCCATATAATATGAAGCTGGAAATCATAATTACCATAAGAGTCAATCATCGTCGTGTTAAATGCATGAAACTGTAATGTCAAAACTCTATTTTGTAGTGCAGAAATATCATGTCTAGCCTAATTGCTTCTATATTTACAAATCCAAGCCTTTAGGTAATTGCGTCTGGCCTTTATTTGACTCGATTTACAATATCTGACTCTAAAAGGGCAGTCATGAACTAGCAATTTTTAGAAGAATTATGCCTACGGAACATCTACATCTAATAAGTGGAACTACTATCCTGACATTTTTAGTCAGTATTGTTTCTCAATTTATTTATTTATTTATTTATTTAATTCTTATTTTACCTGGGGAAACCCCATTAGTGAAATAACTGTTTTTCAGGGGTGCCCAGGGGTCAAACATAATATATAAAAACAAAGAACTACATACATATAAAAACATTTAAGATTGTACAATGAGTTATATAAATATACAGATATAAAAGTGGAAGTCAGTCCAGCTGATCAAGATGCCTTTAAAAATATAATAGTGAAATTGCACCAGTGTATCTAGAGGCATATACAATGTTAAGTGGAGATAATTCTCTTAAATGCATTAACATTGGGAGGAAGTGGATATTTGGCAATCTGGGGAAGATCATTGAAACTAGCGACCCCTCTAGATTTAAATTTTCGTTTATAAGAGTTGTTTTTACATGGAGGTGGGACAAGGTTTCCCTTGGTTGATGAACGAGTTGAGTGGTCATGAGACTGATTGACACGGTTAAAAATATTGCATAAGTTGGACGGGAGAGTGCATGCCAGACTTTTTGTAGACCATCGTATTGAGATGGGTGATGCGGCGATCATGAAGATTCTGCCAACCAAACGTGCTGAGCAGAATATGTGTGGGGTATCTACGAGGAAGGTCAAGGATGATTTTGCCAGCTGCATTTTGAAGCTTGTCAAACCTGGATAACAGAGTCTGGCCTGCATTCCCCCAGACAACATCGCAATAGTCAAAGTGTGGGATAATGAGAGATTATAAAGCAAGTTAAGTGTGTGTTTTGGGAGGACATTGCGAATACGCCTAATAAGACCAACACGTTTATTTATTTTGGAGGCCAACTTGTCAGTATTAACACTCCATGTGAGGGAAGGGTCAAGCCAAATGCCAAGATATTTGAAAGAGCTCACATTTTCAATGAGGTCATTTTTTTATGAACACCTGGAGAGACTCATTTGTATTGGCTAGTTTACGTTGTATAGCAAACAGCATGGACTTAGTTTTTTTCACATTTAAGGTTTTAAAAAAATCCTAGCCATTTGGACACATGTCGGAAAGTTCTGAGATTAAGGTAGAATTGATCCCATCTACTGTTTTGCCTTTAACACAAATTGCGGTGTCATCAGCGTATAAGTACACCCTTGAATTTTTATTTCTGAGGTAGTTTGAAAGGTCATTTATGTAGATTGTAAATAACAGGGGGCCTAAAATTGAGCCCTGGGTAACCCCAAAGTTGACAGGAGATTTGGTTGAAAAATTGTCACCAACTTTAGTTATTTGAAAACGATCATTCAAATATGACGAGAACCACTCGAGCTCCAGGCCAAGCATCCCTATATTCTTAAGCTTTTCAAATAGATATATACTCAAAATATATAGATATACTTAAAGTAACAATTTTGAAATAATGTTGTAGTTGTTTGTACGTCCTGGCTTAAAGCTACATAAAAAATGAAATCGTTCAAAAAAATAAATGCGTCTGTTTAAAATGGGAAAGTCACTTTTTGAAAATAAATTTCTTAAAATTGAACTTGGAAATAGAATGTAAAAAGGACAGAGGACAAGGCAACTCTAGATTAGTGCAAATATTTTGTTTATTTTATTCCATGTTTAATTCTCAAAAGCAACGAGATAATCAATAATGCGCAACCACTGTTTCGACTACCTTTTCATTAGTAGTCCGTGTAAATGTACCAGTAGAGTTGTTAACAACAGCGACAAATCATAACAGGTTGTAATACCCATACCATTATCAGACCAAGTGGGTACAGTTCAAAAATATCCCGAAGCAAAATGTCTTGATTGAACTTATTACGCCACGACTCCTTAGATAATTAACACTGCTGTTGTGTTCTCAGTATCACTATATCTTATGGTTTGCAAATATTCATACAAATATATCACTTTATAAAAGAATTGTTTGAATTGTCATGGTGTCTTTATTCAACTCGATATAACTACCCAATTGTTCCCGTTGGGGATAAATACTCTTATTAACATGACTTTGGAATATGTGTAGACGATGTGTAGACGATGAGTTAATACTGCTATTAGAATTTATTAAAGCTTTATGATTACATGTAAGACCTTAAAAGTCCCCAAAATGGAATTACAAAACAAGTTAATTTCGTGTTGAAAGAATTATAGTTCGAAAAGAACTGCACGCATGCCTGAGAAAGAATCAGTGGTTTTATAAAACGTCTTAGCAATCTCTTCATATGAACTATCATATGAGATATAAACGTTCAAAGAGAGTGCAATCACTGTTCATGGCATCTATATCTATAATCAGATTTAAAGCATTCCATACCAAAACCTCCCGAGGCAGAATGTAATCATGTAACATGTTTTGCCGTGACACCTAAGATAGCAAACACTAAATGCATTTCATAAGGACCTTAAGATTAGTAGCTGTTTCTACCATCCTTTTTACTATAATATACATATCTCATGCTTTGGTTACATTGATAAACCGTTGCTATTTAGAATAACAAATTGAAACTTGTTTCCAAATATATACAGTACTAAAATATAAGTAGGTACAGCCAGAAATAAAACTATAAAACTCTTACAACCAAAAGGGGGGAGCGTCATATTAACTCTTAACTTTTGGTAGTTGATTCGCATGTAAAATACTCAAGCAATGGTAATAATTACAAGATGTGATTTTTTTCGCAGGTTGCACCATTAAGTAGTCTTAAGCCTAGTGGAAAAGAACTGAAAATATTCGTACTTAGAGCCAACCCTTTTTCTCCCGCTGCAGTGACCCCATTTTTCATAATTTTTACTGTGCAGCTTAAACATCATTGCTCACTTTGTACGCATTGTGAAATTTCCATCAATTTACACTTAATATTGAAGCTTACTAAAAGTTTGCAACAAATGTATAGAATTTACGCTTTATTTTTAAGAATTACTGGAATATAAATGAGTTCCTATGGGAATTTAAAGGAATATTTTTTGATTTTTGATATGAAACGTTTTTTACACTATTAATGAATATCGTATTTTTATTCATAAAAAAATACAAAATATGTATTTCCTTTGGGGCCTACGGGTCGCACCAAAAAACGTTACACGGGCCGCATGCCGCGGGCCGTAGGTTGCCAACCACTGTTTTATAAGCACGCCTCTAATGAGTACTGCTGTTTCCTGATTGCCCATTTAAAGTCAGACGGTATGATTGTCGTGTCAAATAAGGCTAGACGCACAGACACGATTACCTAAAGGCTTGGTTTTCAATAAGCCATTATTAAAAGCAATTGTGCCAGGCTTTTTTTTTTATATAAAACGATACGTCATAGCATATAATGTCGACTGACATTACTGTTCCCACTTCTCCTAACTTGACTTAAGAAAAATTCCCCTTAACTTCATTCTAAAATGTAGATATTTGTTTAATAAATCACAATTTAATATGAACAAACACTTTAAAAAAAAGTATGAATAATGAAAACTTATAAAGTTATCTATTTAAAATATGTGATTTTCATTTCTTTCATGGGGAACAGCGTATACTCAAAGAAGTTAATTTGCTTTTTGAAAATATCTATCCACTCATGTTTTATCGTCTTTTGATTAATACTCACTTGACTTGTACTCAATATTTGCTTGTGTCCTGTAACTAACTTTTTGTCCGGCATATCGTTTTAGTACTGTACTTTAATACTCATCAGATGTCTAAATATTGTACTACACTCTATAAACATTGAAGTATGCTGCAAGCAATCTCATTTACAAGATCCATAGTATTCCACTGTATTCTACAAGTTGAAACCTGGTTTTTGTGTTGTGTAAGAGACTAGCAATGATTGATTAGAATTGAGAAAGACCAAATACCTGAGTAATAATATTCTGTGTATGAATCTTTCAGCATTTTGGTATTATTTTGGACTAATTTTGTTGTTACCTTATGGGAAAACCTTGAATACAATGCGTTGTTATGGTTAGAATAATATAGACTTATTCATTTCACCGTATGGTCATATTGGTTTATGTGGATTAATCGACGACTTACTGCATACTTAAAAGTTAATAGAATGTAGGAATTCTGGAAGCATTTGAAGTGAAGATTGTAATGGTATAATATTATTACTCTTTGAATCGGAGATTAAAAGGTATTTAATGCCTATTATCCATGGTCAGAGGCCTGAACAAATACTTCTTTTGACATCTTGGCCAGGAATTCATAGAAACCCATCTCACCTAGCCAAAAATGCTAAGTAAATAATTCTAGGGTATGGGCAAATCAAATGTGCAATGTTTGAATCGTAGCTAGGGAAGGGAGGAAATCGGTCTTAAAAGAAACTGAACCATGCACGAAGGGGAAAAGGTGGTTTCATTATTACATCATTATGTAACATGTTTGAAAAGTGTTCTAAAAAGAAAGTAACCATTATGATGTTTTAATTTTTATTTACCTTTTGTATATTGTAACGTTAAGCTCCTGGTCCTTTTCATTTTTTTTTAAATTGGCGAAGAAAGAATAATGTTATAACCAACATGTAAAATGGCTAATTAATCATCATAACCAATTTTTTTGATGTTTACGTCGAATAAAATTTGATGGATATGACACATCTTTGGCACAGTCTTTATCTTTTAGAATATACAGCATGAACGTTTAAAGGGGTATAACATTATTCAAGCAATTTTCACTTCATTTACTGTCATGTTTACATCGAGTATTTTGATTGTAATGACTGAATATCTGGCACAGTCTTTATCTTTTAGAATATACAACATGAATGTTTCATAAATTCTATGCGTTACTTTAGCAAATGTTTGCTTTAGTTTGCTCGCAAGACATTTTGTTATTCAAGAGCTCAGCTTTCAGATAAGTCGATGCCTTTTCAGATCCGTTGTTCAAAAAGTATCCGTAGGGGTTACCATATACCTCATCTCTGTGACAAATCTTGTGCGTATGTATCACGGATTGTATGCATCAAGCTAAATACATATTGGATGTCTCGAAGAATCCTCGGAATTGAAGTTTTTATTATTGCGAAAAGGTCAACACCTTTTAGCAGAAAGCCACCATTATGATGTTTTAATTTTTACTTGCCTTTTGTATATTGTTTACAAATAAAAAACAAATAAACCGGTTTATTACCGGACAATGCGATCATAAAAAATGATTCATAAAGAATAAACTGTTCATTAATTGCATGATTGTCTTAACAGTATCCAATTCAGGTGATATGTTTACCATTAACTTTAATATCTTGAACTTATCAAAGCAACAATATATTGACAACACACCATATCGGTTTAATATCTTTCTCCCGGTTCCATTTACACTTTATAATGAAAAATACTCAAAGGGCTGTTATCTAGTAATTTAACCTACGGACTATAATGATCATAGAAATTCAGATGAAACTTATTATTGTTAAATGGATATGATCCTACGTTGTCTATTGTATTCAATTTGCACGAAATACATAATCTCATGCATTTAAACAATGACATTAGAGGAAAAGAAGTCGGAAGTTCTGGTATGACGGTAATGTGTGATTTTTATATTCAATAAATATGTGATAATTGTAAATTAGCGTGTTACAGTTTATTGCTTGAAACGTAAAATGTAGACATATTATAACACAGGTTTAACGTTTTTGACTAGTAAAAATAAAAAAACGGGTGAAACAAAAATAACGACATTAACAGGATAATATCAAACATATAAATACAACAACATATCAAAATCTAGAAAAATCTACTTGGTGGAATAGTGATTAATTTGCATAAAACAGGGATGAAGTTTCAAAATTGGTTAAATCATGTTAAAACCATTTCAACGTGTTCCTCTCCCCATAAAGAAAAAGAAAAAGTATACTTTAACTAAAGTTGGGAGATAGATGAACTGAACATAGGTACAAGGATATAAAGCTATAACGATACACACTAGTATACGAGATCAGAACTGATGCTACCGTATTTCTAATATATAATCAGATAAAGAAATGGAGAAATACGCATCGTACACTAGAACATTAATAACAATAAGACAAATCACAAACAGGCCAGGATTTCATTTAATTAGAAAAAAATCCTGGCCGAACAGGGACTCGAACCCGGGACCTCTCGCTTGCAGCGCGAGCGCTCTACCACTGAGCTATTCGGCCTCTCAGATAAACCGAGAGTTTTAATAACCAAATACCGTGGCAGAAGGTTCCGGTACAACACAAACATATAAACAGTAAAAGAAAAAGTATACTTTAACTAAAGTTGGGAGATAGATGAACTGAACATAGGTACAAGGATACTTTAACCTTTCTCCGAGGTATTGCTAATGAGTTACATTCAATTATGTCAATAGTCATATCAGGGGTCACAGGTCTAATGGGAA
The DNA here is from genome assembly GCA_000969725.1 of Ophiothrix spiculata. Lineage (NCBI taxonomy): Eukaryota > Metazoa > Echinodermata > Ophiuroidea > Amphilepidida > Ophiotrichidae > Ophiothrix > Ophiothrix spiculata. Next base: position 6,968 of record JXSR01S036446.1, on the reverse strand, counting down.
ACAAAACATTCAAAATTGTCAGATTTTCTTCAAAATGGTCTCAAATTGTTCCTTTCGCAAAACTAATAGTTTAAAGTACTTTAGACCAGTCGTTGCTATGATATCAGGGAAAACAAAGTTCATATTTACCATTGCATTGGAACAGGTAACCATCTGTAACCATAGCAACAGTACATCTGAGCCATTACTAAATATTACTTCGTGTGGATAGGTTTGCAAGAGAAACAATTTGAGACCATTTAGAAAAAAATCCGACGATTTTTGAATTTTTTGTCTCCCATAAGGCATATCACGTGACCCCTGATATGACCTTCCACGTTTGTGGATAAAACTCTTTAACCATACTACGGAGATAGGTAAAAGTATACTTTTTCTGATTCTTTGTGAAGAATGGAACACAAAAGAATGGTTTTTAACAGGATTTTACCAATTTTGAAATTTTACCCCCTGTTTCGGCAGCCATTTTGTTTTAGATTTTTCTAGATTTTTGTTATATGTTATCGTATATGTTTGTCTGCTATTATCTTGTAAATATCATCACTTTTACAATTTTTTTTACCTATGGCTTATTATAATGATTAGCCTATTTCGGTAAGTAAAAGGACATCTCAAAGAGTCAACTTGCTAAAAAGGTTATTGTGATCATTCAAACGCAGGCACTAAACAAAATGATTTATTACGCTAACTACAGAAGACGAGGAGGAAGAATGTTTTGTAATACATGTAAATGACATATCATAACACATTTTGCACATTACCACGTTCAACCCTAGATATATGTTTCCAAAACCAAAGTGCATTCATACCTTAGGTCTGAACGAATAAGGAAACATTTCGGTAAAGTATTCAAAAATCCCTGAAGGTACTAAAATATTACATGCATCTATAGACACTTATTTTATGATGGATTAAGTTATGGTGTTTGAAATGACAGGGGTGGATTTATAAACAAGCCTTATGGAATGGTATACATCAACAAGTGCAATTTAATGGAGATGCTGTTAGCAATGTTAGCAAGGTATAGAATAGCAAAATGAGTATATTTCATTTTTATATATCTTTATATTGATACAAGCATGTATATCTCTAAGGTATGAATGTAGTTTGACTTCACTGAAATGTACTTATTCTGAGAAAATGAAAAGGAATATTTTAAGCACGTATGAAATAAGTACTAATCGCCTTCGGATTTTTTGTTTGATTAATTGAAGACAACCATGCGTTGATAACAAGAAGTCTTTGTTGTCACACCATACGCAAATCTTATAACCATTAAGAATGTTTTATTAAATACGAGAAAGTGTTTGGTGTCGACGAAATAAAGTAACTTATTCGACACATTTCAAAGTTTCGATTATACTTTGTGAGAATTAAAGATATCATTCCTCATTCTGTGCCGAGAGGGAGAACCAACTCCCAACTAAAGGACAGAAGGCATTTAGAAATTTTAAAGAAGTTTTAGTTTTATAAAGTTGAAGTATAGACTTTTAGCTAGGCATCGTCATACCTTATTTGAGATGAATAATGATGATATTGTTCTGCAGTAGTAATGTTGCAAGTTTTCTGAAAAAAATCGGAATTTTGGCAAAAATTCCGATTTTTTTGTCCTGTGTAGATATTTTTTGTCCTCTGTAGACTTGGGTGTAGACATAACCAAATCAGCGGCTCCAAACCGGAATCCATGTACTGAAATAAGGATATCTGTTTTATTTTCTGTTAGTGTTTAGGCCTCTTCACATAATTTGTGTAGGTGTAGACATAACCAATGATAACTATGATAAAATAACGTATATACATTTAAACAAAATTCTACATCTGAAGAGATGGAAGTATGTTTTGTAATATTTATGGCATATCACAACACGTTTTCATGTTCAACCCCTCGGTATATTACAATGTTTCACAAACAAAAGTGCATCAATGCCCGAGGTCTAAACAAAATGAGAAATATGTAGTAATACAGGTAAAGTATTAAAACATCCCTCAAGGTACTGAAATGTTACACATTTGTAAAGTCAAACTTATTGTATGATAGATTAAGTTGTTGTGTTTGAAAATGACAGGTATGGATCTTTAAAATAAAGCCTCATTGAATGGTATACATCAACATGTGTTAGTTAATGGAGATGCCCTTGGTAATGTTAGTATGAAATAGCGCAGCGAAACAGAATGTGTGTCGTTTTTATGCGTCATACACTGATACAAACATGTATATCTCAAAGGTATAAATGTCGCTTGACAACAATGAAAAGTAGTCTTTTTGAGAAAATATAAAGGAATATTTTGAATAAATATGGAATAAGTGCTAGACGCCTTGGGAATTATATATATGTTTTGATCTATTAAAGCCAAGCATACATTAAAAGCAAGAAGTGCTTTTGTTGTCACATCACACGTCATACGTGTAATCATAAGAGTATATTTTATTAAACACAAGATCGTAAAGAACTCTATTTTGTCTGTTTGATGTTGAAAAAAAAAGTCTTCTTCGACATTTTCGGTGTCTCGATTATACTTCAAGTTAAGATTATTGAAAAGGTAATTTCTCCCTAATAAAATTCAACGAGCGTTAAGAAAAAAACAAGTTTAAAGGCGTAAAAGTTAATGTAGTGGCAACTACTAGTTAAGGCATCAAAAACCGGTATGTCTCTCTCTGCCTAGATGCATACAATATTGCTTATGAGCAAATTTCCAATGTGAACACAATTATAGAAACTGTATTCAAAAGTAACGCGCTACTAGATTTAACACGCAACTGCTAAGTTATCTCGTTCTAGAGTCGGTCATGGCAAGTCATGACTATTATGTTATGTTTGAGCAAGCCCTTAGAAACATTTGGAAAACTGTTTGTCAAAAATAAATATTTTGAACACTGACATTTTTTATCTTTATGCTTTAAGATTTTTGTGGTTTGTGGCATATAGTTTTAATCAACAAACACAGTTTAGTGTTTTATGATGTAGGCTTAACTTTCGATATATGCTAAAAATTTACTTTTGTTCATTTCAGTCTACATTTAATATATTATACAATTTATAAGCTCCTAATCATTTGAATTTGAGCTTTGATCACGCTTGACCAGTTCTAGGCTTGCATGAAATACTCCCTTTTTATTCATTGCTTAAGTTTGACCTCATTTTATAAACATGTTGTTTGTTTCCAATTTCCAATGTCTATCAATAACATGCTTGCTCCATTGACGTGTAATACCTGATATAAATAATTTCCTGGACTACATGGCATCTTAATGCATTTTTTCTATCTTTAAGAAAACATTTCGCCCTGCGCCTAATTTAAAAGATCCTATATGACGTGCAATAAATAATAACGTTTCATTTAGTGTGTAAATATATTCCTATAAATATTTTAGCTCAGAGTACTTGGTAAATTATATATGGATTAAATCAACTACTCAATAATAAATTTAATTTGCCTTTGGGTTATATTTATCTCCTTAATACATATACATTGTTTCTGATATATTTGTAACTTTGTATTCTCCAAAGTGTTGTTCTAAATAAATGTAATTTAAAGTTTTCTAAAAAAGTAAAAATTGAATTTATCATGATTCAGAACGCAATTGAATTTTTTTTAAAACCAAGTTTCAAGATATTTATTTGCATTTTAATCATTTTAAATCAAAGCAACATTTTATTTTAGCTGGTATAGTGATCACTAATTTATTACAAACTTCAATCTAGGCTCTTGAAAGTATCATTGAACTCAAATTTATAAAATTACTAAAATAATGTATTTCTCATGCATTTAACAAAAATATAGCTGAGGTAAGCAAGGTATAGTTTTTTTTAAATAGTATGGCATATTATGACACATTTTTGTAGAATACCACGTATAACTCCCGGTGTAAGACACGCTTAAAAAGTCCAAGTGCATTTGTACCTAAAGTTATGAAATAATAAAATAAGAAGGAATATATATAACGTATTAAACGTGTTAAAGCATCCCCCTAAAGGTAATGCAATGTTTTATGCATTTGAAAGCAAACTCGTGTTATAAATAAATAAAATAAATAAATTGCAGGTGATTTATAATGCACTACGCCTCCCCTGACTTGTAATTCCACGCGGCCTCAGCACACTTTACAGAGCATATACAATTTGTTCTGGATTGATGGATTAAGTTATGGTGTTGGAAATGACAGGTTTAGATTTAAAAACAAGCCTTATGATATGGTATACATCAACATGTGCAAGTTAATGGAGATGCTGACGGCAATGCTGGTTAGAAATAGAACAGCAAATCAAAATATGTGCCATTTTTATGCGTCAATATACTGATACAAACATGTATACATGTCAGATATGAATGTCATTTGACTACACTAAAAAGTAGTTACCATCAAAGCATATAAAGAATATATCAAGCATATATAAACTAAGTGCAATGCGCCTTGGGAAATAACTCTGATTATTGAATGCAAACATACGTTGATAGCAAGAGGAGACGTTGTTGTCTCATCATCTTGATGCCAAAAAGAAGATGCATATCAATTTCTAATATTGCTACCACGTTTCAAATCGCTTTTTTGGTATACTTCAACTTGCAAAACTATTATAAGTGTCAAATCGTAAAAAGACAATATGTAAATATACGTTTACATTTATTCTTTTGCGTTTTGGTGCTGTCAGTAATAAACCGTTAAAGGGGTGGTAACCACTCCAGTAGGCAGACGTCAATAATTAGTGATAATGATAGATTATGTTGTCCAATTTAGCACGAATGCATATTTTATGAATATACAATAAAGGAAAAGCAGATATTGAAAACGTTCAGTTTCAAAATGATCACAAAATCAAATATTGTCAAACAAACAACTGCGACTGCAGAAAATTGGAAGACTCACTTTTTAAGTACATTTTAATGGATTTCAACTAACAGAAATAAAAATACAAGATTAAATTTGGAAATAGAATGTAAAAACGAACAAAGGAAAGGACAATTTCTGATTAGTGTCAATATGTATATACGAGCAACCACTATTTAGGTTACCCTTCCACTAGAAGTCCGTGTAATAAATATGCCAGTGGAGTTAGAATGTGGTGTTCATAGCTGCTACATATCATAACAGAATGCAATTTATATACCAATACATTTATCAGACTGAGGGGTAGAGTCTAAGCATCCCTGAAGCAAAATGTCTTGATTGAACTTGTAATGTCACGAGTGTTATAAATCAATTTAATTTCCAAGTATCCCGGTATCCTTTCTCGCCTCTCGTCTTTTCTTCACACTGGTATTATTTTCTCATTATACGAGACACTCGATTTTCCTCATATTCAATATTTGTGTCTCGTTTGGGCTGACGGTAACAATTATTATCTTGTTTTTATTCACCGTAAACAATAATGAATCATTCTTATGTGTACCAATTCAAACTACATTGACCCTCCTTTATTTGCACGACCCAACAACCTAACTGATTTTGATCTTCATAAGTTAGCGATTGCTTCGTTTATGTATAAGTTTAAATTCAATTTTGTTCTTGACCACTATTTTTACTGATTATTTCAATACAGTTAGATCAATCTATACGTATCGAATCAGGTCTTTTGATTCTTATAGACCCTACAACTTTAATATTGTTCTAGCAAGAAACACAATCAGAAGACAGGGTCCGATACTGTGGAATGCCACTGATGATGATATATGTAATTACACCTCACTGACTTTGTCCAAACGTGCCTTTAAAATGAGCATTATTTCACATTATGCCTAAATCAGGTTTTTTTTGGATTTCAATAGTCCACCAATTTTTTCTTTTCAACACATTTAAGATATAATCTGTCTTGATGTTTATTTTTATACTTATATCAAGGCAGCATGACGTAATTCTTCTGCCTTATTTTATATACTATTATGTTGTCTTTGATACTTGTCAACACAAATCTGCACTTGTCTATCGTTTTGTCTTCGGTCTTTTGTCACCCATGTCTTCATGTCTAATTTTGGTCTTCGTCTATGCACTTATTTATATACTCTCTATTAGGGTGACCAAACTCTGACGAGCTTTGCTATTATTGGTCAATCTTCCATTTTATTATCTGACTATTATACACATTGTTGATCTTGGAAAAATAAACTGCAACTAAAATAAATGTAGAATATGGTTAAGGGTCCTGATATTTCGATTTTAGCAAAGTCTTAATCATAGGCGTAATGACAAAACTGACAAGAAGCACAACAAATATACAAGTAAGAAACAAAAGATATGTAAATGAGTTAAACATTCAAGTCAGATAATAACCATAAGACAATAGCATCTCAAAGTACAGGGACACAGAACCTGTTGAATTTATATGATTTTCCATATTCAATACGATATAAAAACCCAAAATGATCTCGTAATGTATACAATTTCTTGTTAACATGATCTTGAAATATGCTAGAATACCACCGTTTTCTAGACTCTATTAAAATAATAGCAAGAATAAGAGCATGATGAGTTACTCTAGCCATTAGACGTTTATTATTCTGAACAACAAATCAACTATAGCTGATGTTAGGCAATGCAACAGCCATATAATATGAAGCTGGAAATCATAATTACCATAAGAGTCAATCATCGTCGTGTTAAATGCATGAAACTGTAATGTCAAAACTCTATTTTGTTGTGCAGAAATATCATGTCTAGCCTAATTGCTTCTAGATTTACAAATCCAAGCCTTTAGGTAATTGCGTCTGGCCTTTATTTGACTCGATTTACAATTATTAGAAGAATTATGCCTAGGGAACATCTACATCTAATAAGTGGAACTACTATCCTGACATTTTTAGTCAATATTGTTTCTCAATTTATTTATTTATTTATTTAATTCTTATTTTACCAAAATGTCTTGATTGAACTTATTACGACACGACTCCTTAGGTAATTAACACTGCTGTTGTGTTCTCAGTATCACTATATCTTATGGTTTGCAAATATTGATACAAATATCACTTTATAAAAA
>JXSR01S036445.1:0-10600 GCA_000969725.1 Ophiothrix spiculata | reverse complement strand
ACTTACATAAAAATGATTTTTTTCCATGGTAAATCCACTCTAAAAGTGGTCTAATTTAACGTGGAATTCTGACCACTTTGTTGATCATTGTTGATGAGCACAACCTTCAAAGCCGGCCATTTCGGTTTGTGATGCTCGAGTGCATTATTGGAAGGCACTGTATCAATCTTTTTAACAAATCTTGCGTCTAACATCGCATTTCACGTAAATATGGTACTAAAAAAGTGTTAACATATGAATTCGGAAAGAATGTATTATGTTACGGTGAGCCTTAACAAACAAATGTTACGGCTGTGCGTACCGGGAGAGACTGTTTACTATTAGTGTGTAGTGGTATAGGACAGAAGATTGTTAGAGCATAATAATGGTCCAAATCGGTCATTGCGTTCTAGAGATAAGCCGTTGAAGTGCTGTCAGAAGAAGAAAGAAGAAACCGGTCAAAAACAAATATCCTTTGTGGATATTTATACTAGATTTACCCATTATAAGACTTCCTGGAGTTGTAGGTTGCACAAAAATTCAGATAGAAATGTTACCAGGTCCAACCAAGTAAACAAACTAAACACAAATTGTTTGATTTCTCTGTTTCGTACAGCACGATCTTCCAAAATTTAATTTAAAAAGGTTCCATTCATGAATATAGAAAAAGTAAAGTCTATCTTTTATAAGCTCCCTGAAAATCATGTCCAGAATATTCAAACAATTGAGCTTCTATGCAGTCCGTACGTACGCGTAATTCAGAATTATGTCAACTGACAAAACAAAGGGAAAGCTGATGCATAACGATTGTTATGACTGGTCAATTTTCCCCAGTGACAAGAACTTGGCGTGTCAATCATGGTAACAACCAATCACATCCAAAGTGCTTGAACTGCAGTGGGTCGCATATGGTGCAGAGTACTAATTGACATGACAGTCACGCGTTAATGGGCAAAAACCCCGCGAAAAATTCGAACGGGAAGCTAATTTTGAAGATTGACTGTAATTTCTGTTTTTTCAAGTAACATTAGTATTTTTCATTTTATGCACAAACATACCTGTCAAGTCTCCTGATTTAGGCGGGTGTCTCCCAATTTTAGGCAGCCCTCCCAATCTCCCAACTGGGCAGCCATATCTCCCGCTTTTTAAATAAATCTCCCGATATCTCCCGCATTGAAAAAAAGTGTACCGCAATATTCCACTAGCTAGCGTGTATTACAGACAGCGTACACGGTACATTTTGTTAAGAGATTGAAAATGAGATCGTTTTTGTGAGTCGTATGATGTGCGCCAGGGTTAGTACACTTTTTCACTTACAAAATTCAAGGACTTTCAAGGACTTTTCCAAGAAGAATTCAAGGACTTTTCCCCTTATCAGCGACGGCCGGCGGCATTTGTGTCAACAAATAAAATAAATTTGTTTTTGCTCATTTTTGGATAAAAATAATTGCATGGTAAATTTTTTTGACATATTTAATTAATTTTTAACATTTCCGACATTCAAAAATTCTAGGACTTTCAAGGACTTTTTTTTATAAAGACAGGTTTTCAAGGGCTTTCAAGGCCTGGAAATTGCAAAATAAAATTCAAGGACTTTTAAGGACTTTCAGGGATCCGCACTAACCCTGTTAAGCGCTTTGGAGACCCTTTTTGTCCCTTTTAAGTTTTCAAAAGACGTATTTTTTTTTGGTGTACCTTGTGGGCCTAATATACGTAAACGTTACTCATAAATGTAAGTAAAGAGAAAACTCCCGATTTAGAATTTGTAAATGTTGACAGGTATGCACAAATTACCGATATGTGATAAGCTTGCCGCATTTTGGCTTGAGTGTGACAGTGAGTGTCTCGAGCAAGATATGAAAATAATTATTCATTTTATGCATGTACCGTATTCATGCGTATATGATATAGACACAAAAACTGAGTCTTAAAGCAAAGTGTTAAAAATGAAGCGCCCCCTGTCACCAATGATTTTTAATTTTGGGGGCTTATTATATTGGGTTTGTTTTTGGTAGATATGAAGAATACAAGACATCTCGCCCCCCGTAAATGTCGCCCCCTACAACCTCGCCCCCTTACAATCTCGCCAATCTTTAGCGCAATAAAACATATTTTGGCGGCCATTTTGGATCACAGTACAGGTGCCATTTGGAGTTTTCAGCTTGTTAACAGCCTTATTTGGGGACAAATACATCTGTTTTAACTCTTAAAGTCATTTGCTATCAAATGTTTTGAATATATGGTGTGTTTGATGCTGTTTTAATCCACTTTTGTGCATGAAAATGTATTTTGGCGGCCATTTTAGACCCCATTAAGGGCGCCATCTTGGATTTTAAACATGTTAACAGCCTAATGTTGGGACAGATATATCTGTAGTAACTCCCAAAAAACACTTTCCATTAATTATTTTGAACTAGCGGGTGCTTGATGCTGTTTTTAAGTCATTTTCACCCATTTTAGCGTACTAAAACATATTTTGGCGGCCATTTTGGATCTCGGTATTGGCGCCATTTTGAATTTTTAACATGTTAACATCATAATTATGTGTCAAATGATCTTGTTGTAGCCCTAAATGTCATTTACTGTTGATTATTTATGATAATTGGGATTTCAAAGGATATTTTTGTCAATTTCAGTTCAAATATATGCTATTTTGGCGGCCATCTTGGCGGCCATTTTGAATTTGAAACATTCATATGATCTTATTTTAAGCCAAATGTGTTTCTTACAGCCCCAAAAGCAGTTTCCCTGTAAACAAAATTGACATAAAGTGGTTTATGAGTTGTTTTAAAACTAAAATAATGAAAATATAGCATTTTGGCGGCCATTTTGGATGCCATCTTGAATATCGCGAGTGCATCGGGAAATTAATTTTGTTAACATTTCAAATGTGTTTTAGGACCACCAAACGGAGCTAAAAAAGTTGGTTTGGTAGAGTCCTGGGGGTGTGTGCCCGGGAACCCCCCCTGTAGATACCCGACTGTATACCAAATTCCTCAAATTTTGAGTCGAAAGTTATGCAAAAATTGAAATTTGCTCTGGAAATTTACTCTAATTTGGCACAAATTTCTTGATTTTTGTTTGAAATTTAGAAAATAATCCAAAATTTGCGTCATTTTGGCACAAGTTTTAGAAAATTTTAAAAAACAGACCCATCAAAATACCACATTTTGCAAAGAAAAAGGATCCATTGGCATACCAGACAGCCTGATTTTGCTACCCAAGTTTGTTTGCGTCACATCCCCATGATCACTTTTGTACTAAGTACCCCCCCCCCCCTGGGCATACTGCCCCCTGATTTACATACTTTTTGACATACTTTTCAAGTTCCTTTGCAATCATTCCTGTGACCAAATCAGGGTACAGTAGTAGGCCTATGCATAGACATTAAGAAAATGTTGATGCTAATAGAATTCAGATGGACATGATTTCGACACGCCTGTAGATGAATTAAATGAAAGTTTTTCTAGTTATTTTTGGCACACGAACCAAGTCTATTCAATTTGTAGTCAGAGTGTGTCAAGTTCTTTAACATGCATTACCCATTTACAAAGAACGAATGATTTTAAAAATGTACCTCTGAATTTGATTGTTGTAAATTGATCAATTACACGCAGAGATTTTTATCAGTACAAATGAGCACAGGGCCAGTGGTTACTGTTAATACGGCTGCCAACGGGTCAGTAATGCTAATGTGTGCCGTCAAGATGAATTGAATAGCCCGCGTTGTGAAGCGAGTTCTAGTGTTATTGATCCCGGCTACTCACGGTAGCCAGTCATGGTGTTTATGGATTAACCCTGGGTGTGGCGTTCAGGAATTTACAACAATTGAATTCAGAGGTACATTTTTAAAATCATCCGTTCTTTGCAAATTGGTATCGCATGTTAAAGAACTTGAAACATTCTGACTACAAATTGATGATACTTGGTTGGTTTGCCAAAAATTACAATAAAAACGTTCATTTAATTCACCTGCAGGCGTGTCGAAATCATGGGTAAGAACTTATGATGCGGAGTTTAGTATGATATGCAGAACCTTTTCATCATGCCTTGCTTCCAATGGTTTTTTTGTATGGGTTTTAATGAGAGGGTTTAGTGATGAAACATTGGACATACAACTCGTATAAAAACTCATTGGCAGCAAGGCATGATGCGAGAGTCCTGGTATCTTCTTTTGGAACTTAGGAAATAGTACTTGACTTCGTAAACTATTAGATAATTACAACCGCGATTTTAATAATACCTAGATTTCAACCACAGATCATTGGTCCGTCCTTAACTCAGACACCCTATATCATGTATATCGTATACTAATCTGCTATAGAATCTACCATTTCAGCCTAAATTGAGGCAAATTGAAGAGGCACACACCAAGGTTGGAACAAATAGTAGTTACAACCAATAAAAGTCACGTCCGGTCTTGTTTCCCCAGTATATCGCTTCTAACTAACAGGCTATGTTGAACTAAAGTTTTTAAAAAAATTATTCTAAATTTCCCGTTTAACCTTTCCGCGATAGCCTAAAGCAATTATAGGTCGAATATTTCAGTCCCGGGAGTTTCCATTCATTATAGGTTGGGTCTATTATTGAGAACAATAGACTCACCGCACGAATGAATAGAAGTTACCGGACTGAAATATCGCTACTAAGTTCAGGAATTTAAACTATAACAGTCACGCATGATCCAATAGCTTTGATGTGTTTGGCAGATCCGTCCGAAGTTCGGCAACCTTTGACTAGTATTGATTAGAGTATCGTTTTGTTTGAATGGATATACTGACAAAGGCAAATCTAAGCCTGTCAATATAGTAATGATACAACATGCATATTTGATACGCACAATTGCAGGGAGGCAAGATTGAAGGGACACAAGAATGCACGGGGGCGCGAGTGACACGACAGGGGGCGAGGTGTCCTGTTTCCTTTATGAATAGACCTTTTCAAAACACGACTTTCGGAGAATTTCCGAAGCTGATTTTACACTTTCCGGCAATTGCCGACAGAAAAGTGACTCTTCAACACAATAACCAGAATGGTAAGTTCGCGGTCTCGTTAACTGGTTGCGTACGAATTCGAACTTGTAATTAGCCTTTTATTGCTGAAGAGTCACTTTTAGTTGATGGGACTTTTTTCTTAAGCTTAATCAGCACAGATCAGACGATTTCAAATGGAAATTTCCATCTTTATGTCGGTGAGCTTATGGTACCATCGGCCAAAAGTTGTTCAGAATGAGTGTATCTAATATTGTATGGGTCTGGTTCTATTTATTTTTCACTTGTATTGCACTGAAATGCGAGTGATTTTTCGGACTTTTTTGTTGACAAAATCGTGCATACTAATGAGCTTGTATGTGATTGGTTGAAAAAATGGCCATGTGATCAATGTTCCGGAGATTTCCGAATGGATTTTGAAAAGGTCTATACCCTCCAAACAATTTGACTTAAAGGAGCATGGTCCGATTTGGTTAACATTTTTTCAAACTTTCTGAGATTTTGGTACCAAATTATTGCTCATATTTTTCTCATAACCCCTGTGAAATTTCTCAGCTTAGTTATATTCCATTTCGGAGATATATGTGAAAATGTAATAATGGTAACCATAATTGATTTTTCACAGTACTATCGATCGAATAGGCAGCTCAATAACACAAAATTTGCCATTAAATGAAAACGGTTTGACCGATTCAGCCGAAATTTGGAACTCAAACCTCTTAAAGTGGTCATCTTTAATATGAAACTATGACACTGAAAACGAAATTTTGAAAAATCGGACCAAGCTCCTTTTAATAAAGATCTATGCTTACTTTTTCTGTTATGGCCAGTTATTTGTTGAATTAAATTTGGGATTCCAAATTTATTTCCACATGTATTGGAATAGGAAAGGATGCATGTGCCTTTTATGGATCCATATTTCGGTGGCAAAACAATTTTTTGACAAAATACACTTGAAAACGCTTTTATTTAGATCAATCAATCAATCAATGATACAATTCCTTGCATAACATGGGAAGCACTTTTCACCACAACCTTAACGACCTCATCATATTAATGAACATACGTCATCAATGCACTACCGTGTCACACGTACATATTGGAAGTAGACCCGAAACTTGTAGACAAAATGAAAATTGGCCCGAATGGGAACTATGCAAAATGGGATTAGACAAACAGAGAATGATACAATTTACAAGGATTAGACCAAATGGTTTTAGACCTGTTTTAGTTATCTAGACAAACAATTAACAAGTCATTAGCCGAAATGGGAATTATTCAAGTGGCGATACTTCTACTTCTACGTTGATAATCAGCAGGATCCATACTGTTGGACGTAAATGCCGATACTCTGGTCCTAGAATTGATGATGTATTTTGACATACGGTCACGGTTGCCGGGGAAGGTTCCCCTACTCTAATTTCGAACGGCCGTACATGTAGCCTAGCCCTTGACGTTCTTTTACATCTGACAGTGTGTCAGGAACACTTCAGATGGGACCGACGGCTTTACGTGCTCTCCGAAGCACCAAGCAAGTAGAGTAAAGTTTCTTGCTTAGGGAAACAAGGAGACTTGCCGGGACCGGGGCTCGACCCCACGACAGATGTAGTTCATGTGATTACGAGTCCAACGCTCTAACCACTCGGCCACGCTCGCAATACACACGGTAGTGCATTGAAGACGTATGATTATTAATAATAATGAGGTCTATAAGGTATTGGTGAAAAGTGCTTCCCTTGGCATAACATGCACTAGTTCCTACATCACCTTTTTCATCAAACTCTTCCTAAATAGCCCATATATTTTGTTAAATAATATCATTTATCTAAATATAACAGAAATTAACAGAATTTCCCCAATTTGGTTTCCAATTTTGCGCCTTGCGCAATACACATTTCTATTAGTATTTTAGATTTCCCCGAAAGTATCAGTCAGACGTGTTAGTGTAGTGGTAGAATTCTCGCTTGGCGTGCACGGAACTCGGGTTCGATTCTTGCTTTGTCCCATTTATAAATCTTACATTTTTTTCTTCATTTCTTTTCCTTTTATTTCAGTTATATCCAATCATTTTCTTTGAATTCTCACTCTCTATGTTACAATTCTTCTTTTTTTCCCCATTCTTTCGTGTGTTTTTTTAGAGCTACTGATAAATTTGCTAATTTACGGTATTATTACACTTCGCGCGGTAACAATACCCCGATAGCGAAAAATAGGTATCTTCGGATGATCCAAGTGTGTTTATTAGAGTACACTTAGGAAACCTGTCATAAAATAATGTTAGGAATATTCATCTCCTTATGGGTATGTGTCACAAACCTTAAGTGTACTCCGATTACAACCACTGTTAGCTAGGTAAACAAAAAATCAAAGTTTTTTTGATAATTATGAAATATTTTTCATTTTGAAGAGCTAATTGAAAGAAATCTAACAAGCCATAAATGAGCTCGTTGAGACTTGTGGTTGCAGAGATACATCAATTTTATTGCTAGAATTTTTGGGCCCTATAACAATAGAACCAACTGTGCATGAAGAGGGTGATTAAGTCAAATTTCATGAAAAGTAAGGCTTTCAGTCAAAATCTAAATGGATCCAAGTAAATACTATAGATTGAGAAAATCAAAAATTATTTCTTTTTTAAGATTTAATGATATAGTTTTACATAATGAGGGGGGATATTTTGCTCAAATCTGGGTCCGAAGTGCGCCACCATTGGTGATGTATTTACTTGTAACTACTGAAGTTTGCCAATTTTGACAAAAACGCAATGTATTTCAATGGAACAAATTAGCGATATTCGAGTTTATACATAAGAGATTGGAAATCCCGAAAAGGCTGTTGGGCCGACGTGGATCTCTTCTCTTCATATGGCCAGTGGCATATGGTCATGTGTCATATGGTGGGACACCCAAATTTGGGAGGACGTTACATTGTGACAATTTTTTTTAGGTTAACAAAGTGCCACAAAAGAAATGATTGGTCAATTGATATAAATTTAGGCTTATTTTAAAGCTTGGTCTTTCTTCTTTTCAAAAATGTATTAAGTTTTTCCACAAGTTTTAGCATTTTCGTGTTACGTAAACAAAATGTCAACAAAGTCAATGGTGGAGGAGCCGCGGTAGAGCATCCTATGTTATTTCAATGGGAATGTGGGTTTTTGACATTGAAAAAAATGTCATTTTGTTACCACCCTTTATATTAGTCGTTTGATAACTTGACCGAGTCAAATTATATATGGTTTGAAAGCCTAGAGTTTAAACTATAAGAATGTGCAATGTTACAGCAAATACCTCTTGCCCTCAAGATTTTTTATCAGGTAACAGAAAAATGTAAAAATATATATTTTTTTGTTTTACACCCTATATTTTTTCTTACACACCCTGTATATCAACGTGAAAAATACAAAAATGGAGTCCTTAGACCATAAGCTTTCAGAATATATATGGTTTGCCTATGGTGTTGCACTTGGTTTTCATGCTACATCAACAAATACAGATGTTGGGAAATTTGCTTGATTTTCATAATGTAACGCTAGGGTGTCCCAACATATGACACATGACCAAATGCAGTGTTACCAACGCCACTGTTTACCCGCCCAATTGGGCTACTTTGAATTTGCTTGCTGCAGGTAAAATTTGTCTTGGGCGGGTGACCTAAAATTGGGCTACTTTTGCCACCATCTGCCCGCGGCAGCTTTATTTGGCAATATTTTGTTTATTCAGGGGGATTTTGAACATTTAATACATCGTAAAGCAATTTGATCATCAATTAATTGGATTAATTCTTCCCTAATTGGATTAAGACATCATTGGGAAGATCAATATTGATTATCCGAAACTTCCGTCAGAGCTCGTAAGTGGATAATATTGATTGCTTTCTTGTCTAATTAGGTTGTTTTTGCTATAGATCCACTTCAAAGCTCCAGAAATTTGACAATTGGTTACCTTTTAACTGTTCAAAAAATTGGGCTACTTTGATAGCAGAGGAGGGTGGTCGTGGCAACTATTGCATGGTTGCCGTTCTTATCGTATACGATCCACGGCTGCGTCAATGTGACTCATGTCCTATACCGCCTCTAGAGGGGAGCGTGGCCAAGCGGTTAGAGCACGGGTCTCGTAATACAGAGATTGTGGGTTCGAAGCCCGGGCCAGGCGGTTTTCGTCTCCTTGTTTCCTTGGGCAAGAAACTTTACTCTACTTGCTCCGTGGTCGGACAGTCACGTAAAGTCGTGGGCCCCCTGTGCGAATGCTCCTTCATGGGGTGCTGCATACAGTGTATACCTGGTGAGTCTATAAGAAACATCGTGGGAAAATACAACTTCCGGGATCGTGTGGGATTGCCGCTAAAATTATATTGCTAATCGGTAAAAAATATGATAACAAACTGTAAAACATGTTATTTTCGCGAGGTATTTAATTACGCGGGGGAAAATAATTCGCTAAATTAAATCCTCGCGAAAATATTGTCCAAGTTCATATTTGGTTAATAAGAAATGGCTTGTCAGCTCTTGTATTTGTGTATTCTTAAATAGCCCCTCTGTGATACGATCTATAAAACCTCATCCCTATTTTGATGTTGTAAATGGAATGGTCCAAGTGGATGTAAACAAACTTCAAGTCTTGCAGTCGGCAGTCAATGTAGTGTTTTATTGGGTTTGTTTGATCGTAAAATTTTTGATTTATTTCTGCAATATGACTGCTTACTAAATTACAATAGTTTTAAACATCATGCGTGGAACCTTTTTTCATGCAGTCTTTCAAGGTATTTTAGTAATATTTTGACAGGAACACAAAAGATTAGAAGATAATATTTGGCCTTCCAAATTCGGAAGACATACATAATCATGACAAAATTTCAAATTCGCGAAATTTGATACTCACGAAAATGTCACTTATTGCAAATTCGCAAAATAAACTCCCCGCAAAATTTAAGTGTTTTACAGTATATAAAAAGTGGGGTTCACGCGTGAACCCCAGCGGATTTAGGATAACATAATTATGCTAATTACGATAAGAACACTTTTGTAGTTTTTTGAGGAGAGGTAAAAATATGATCTTTGTAATTATTTTCTTCAATACGTGAGTCACATGACCCAATAGGAATACACGTAGATCGTTCCCTAAATTTGCGTTTTGGAAATCCCTCAATCTCATCCCTAAATCTAGGATCTTCTATAATTTATAAATCGTGTGCGCCGCCGCCTGCTTTGATAGGGTCTGCAGTGGGTAACATTGTAATTTGCCGCGGTTCGAGGCTTTGAAGTTTTGGCAACACTGGGCATAGTAGTCCCTCAGCCAATACAGATTTATTCACGTGTCTGGTTGCAAAATTCTGATATAGTCTGTCTTATTCAAAATTTTCTGTAGAATTCAAAAATCCATTTCTTACTCGCCAAATCGCTGGACTTGGGGGTGAAAAACTCACTTTTTAACCAAAAATGACAATTTTTTGATGAAAATCACACAAATTTGTATTTTGATCATACAATTGGTATTTGACAAGCTATGGGATTGATTAAAGTGTCAAATTAAAGATATATAATCACTTATGATAATACAAATGCAGTTGGGTACTCATGAATTACACAAATTGGTAAAAAAAAAGCAAAACTTGGTGAAAAATCATGTTTTTTG
>JXSR01S036443.1:4167-16165 GCA_000969725.1 Ophiothrix spiculata | reverse complement strand
GAATTTAATTCAACAAATGGCCATAACAGAAAAAGTAAGCATTTTTGAGCCAAATCGTTTGGAGGGTATTCATATCTACCAAAAACAAACCCAATAAGCCAAAAAAAAAAATCAAAAGTCATGGGTGAGAGGGGGCGCTTCATTTTTAACACTTTATAGTATTGGTTTAATTCTAGGTGGAATCTAGCTAATTCTAGGCTAGTCTCTTCTTTGGTTCATTTAGCTTGATGAATTAGTGACTTTTGTTCCCTATTATAAGGGTGCGAATATTGAACGGGTATGATGAAGTGTCTCGGGTATGAAATGTCCAGATTCCCTGCGATTCATGACGCTGTGAGTCGACAAACTGTCAAACACCGTACCATGCGTACTGCAACACCGTGCGTCTGAAAAGGGTTGCGTACTTGCGTATATTGCAAATGCAATTCTGCTAAGGCTAAGCCTAGCTAAGCAATTGCATTTGACACAATAGCCTGGCCCTAGACTAGTCTAGTGTTTTGGAGGAAAATGACATTGTCATTGATAACATTAAACTTGTCAAAATACTCTTGCACCAAATTACAAATAGGCGTACACGCAATCACATGTGTGATTTGTCATAATATTGTAGGTCGGAAATTTATGACTTCGTCTTCAATGTATTCATCACTGTTTCATAGAAATTGTCTTTTTATTAAGGGCATTGCCATTGTCATTGATTGTAGGTCAAGTTTATGTAGAAGCAACTGATAATTTTTAACATTCAGCATGCTTATTGACTGGCAACACATTTTATATTTTTAATTCCTAATTAAATTTAATTCACATGATGTATATTAATAAAGCTTATATTTTTTGTAAGGCTGATCATGATGATGCACCAGTGACCAGCCAAACTCCGGGGTGCTAGAGAGGCTCGATCGATGTCGGTGTTCCAACAAGTTCATGAGTTTCTTAAATTTATTTATGCTGAATTAATAGTTTAAATATTCTTGATACTCACAGAAATTACTCCTGTTGTTTTCCGTGTTATTCGCTGTTGTGACTGGCTATCGCAAATTGATTTCTGAACCCAATTTTCTCGCTGCACTGGCCGGTCAGCTGTCCACACAAATCAACACAGTGTTGTGTTCGTTGCGGAGCAACGCGGTCACGATGGTATAATACGCAGAACGCCTTCTCCTATTGGTCAGTCATCGCTACCTGGAAAAATATTGTCCAATTAGCATCCGCGTTCTGCGTTGGAATATGGGCGTGTCTTCACCAGTCTCCTGACAACCACAACTTCCGGTAGTGGAAGTCAAAGAGGTCATTAAACTTTTTTGGCGCGAAATGAAAACCAGGAACTTTCAAGTTTGAAGTTTGCATCTATCGTCAGCGGGACTGGGGCTATTATCAAATTTAAACATTTGGTTTAGGGGACGAAAAAAGAAAGAAAGAAAAAAAAGTTTTACGGGCGGGCGGGTGTCCGGGCAATTTTTTTCTAATCCCCCCCCCCCCCAAAAAAAAGGGCAAATTAGGCCAAGTAAAAAAAATATAATAGTTTCTCATCCGAATTTTTTGAAAAAAAGGAGGATGAGGGCACTTTTTTTTTATTTTTTTTAATTTACCCTGTAATTGTAAATACTGGACATCCCATTTTTAACAGATATTTAAGAGTTGAAATATGGAAAATCCCGCCAAATACGGAACAGATACGCATACATGATAGACTACATAAGGCAAATAAAAAAAATGGTTGTCCTCGACCGCCCCTATTTTTCAAAAATGGAAAAAAAGTTGTTACTGTACAAAAGTATACCGCGCCTAATTTTCAGATTTCCAAAAAAGTTATTTTATTCTGTGAGAATTTTGATTTTTTGAAAATATTTTTCAAGTGTGTTATTTCATTTTGTTTCCATTTCAATACTGTTTTTAAACTTGTACAAAGAGATTTTTCGATACAGTAGACTTATTTGCATCTTTATAGAGGCCATAATTTAGTATAACTTTGACTTGCATTTGAAGAAAAAAATATTTAAAAAAATCCGCCCTCCCGCACTTGCTCAAAAAAGTTGTGGAGAACAACCAAGCAATTTATATTTTTGAGCCTAAGAGAACATTCCAAGATCAATCAAGAAGTGTAGATTGAGAAATAACTCAGTGAAATTTAGGGTGGGAAAAAGAAAAAATTGTAAAAAAGGAAAAAAACAACAACCTTATTTTGATGCAGCAGCTAAAACGCATGCGCACAAGGACGAGGAACTATTTTATATTTTTACTTGGCCAAAAAAACGGCTGATTTTACAAGATTTTGGTTTGTCTGAACTACTAAAAAAAAAATCTTCCAAAACACAAATTTAGGGTCGGTCAGGCCCGTACGAACCAGTAGTCTAGCCTGCGTATCGACCGCCTACTTAATCATTCAGTTGTGGGTAGGATCCCAAGGGAATTAAAGTCATACAATGGGGTCACCATTTGCACTTTTGATCGCTGCTCCTAGACAAAACATTTTGACAGCTTAAATCTTTGAAATCGGACAAAGTTGAAAATTTGACCCCAACGGAAAGGTTGGACGACAGGGTACCATTGATACTTTTGATCACTGGTCCAAGACGTACAATTTGACACCTTAAAATCTTTGAAATCGGACAAAGTTGAAAATTTGACCCCAACGAAAAGGTCGGACGACAGGGTCAAGTTGACGGGGTCACCATTGACACTTTTGCTCGCTGGTCCAAGACGTACAATTTGACACCTTAATCTTTGAAATCGGACAAAGTTGAAAATTTGACCCCAACGGAAGGTCGGATGACGGGGTCACCATTGACACTTTTGATCTTTGGTCCAAGACGAACAATTTGACACCTAAACCTTTGAAATCGGACAAAGTTGAAAATTTGACCCCAAGGAAAAGGTCAGACGACGGGGTCACCATTGACACTATTGATCGCTGGTCCAAGACAAACTTTGAACAATTTGACACCTCAACCTTTGAAATCGCACAAAGTTGAAAATATGACCTTTCTTTTGACCTTTGACCCTAAGGGAGTGGTCAGACGAAGGGGTCACCTTTGACACTTTTGATCGGTGGTCCAAGACAAACAATTTGACACCTTAACTTTTGAAATCGCACAAAGCTGAAAATTTGACCTTTGACCCCAAGGGAGTGGTCGGACGACGGGGTCACCTTTGATCACTGGTCCAAGACGAACAATTTGACACCTTAAGCTTCGAAATCGGACAAAGTTGAAAAATATGCTACATTTTATGAATAAATTATGCAAATTAGGTACTTAATTAGCATATTTTGCGCTCAAATTGCAGCTGGCACAAGCCCAGCTCTATCCTTACCTACCCACTAAATTACATGAGAGTAGGGTGAACGGTTTGTAAAATATGCCATTTAAACCATTTTATGCATAAATTATGCAAATTAGGTACTTAATTAGCATATTTTGCGCCAAAATTGTTGCTGGATCCAGTTCGGCTCCGGGTCTACCCAGTCACAAAATATCATTAACGTAGGGCATGCGGTTTCCGAGATTTGCTCTGGACAAAATTCGTGGACGGCGCACAGAAAATTGGAATGCTGTGTCTCTTCCTGAAAATTTCAGGCGAGACAAAAAATGGGTCATTCGGTGACAGTTGAGTTAAAATATGGGGTCTAAAGCAAAAAGAAGTGGGGTCTTTTTGGTGTCACATGGCAACCCCACCCCTGTCCCACAACCGGCCTCCAAATTTTGCAGGGCTCCATTTTTCGGGAAAAAGAAAGTTAACCCAGCAGAAAATCCTAGACTCAATTTTAGGGCAAAATTAGGGTGACTTTCCCCCTGCTCACCCTTTCTGACCTAGTATACAATTTTAGGCCCAAGTTGTCGGACTAGCGAGTCAGTCATTTGGAGTGAGCTTTTGGACTAGAACTGACTAGCAAGCTGTCCACAACAAGATATCGGTCAGTACAAGTTTCCTTTTTTATATATCCCTTTAGTGAAAGACATAGGCCAATAAAGAAAGTCAAAATAAAAGGATCTTAATTTTACTTTGGCTTGACATACCAATTTAATTTCAAGTTGGGTTCGGGGTTGATTTTTTTTTTTGCGCCACATTCGGAGGCAAATTTTTTTCCCTGGAAATTACTGTTTTTCTGCCTAATCAATGTTCAGGCGGATTTTTTTTCTTTTGCCTGTGGAGGGGGATTTATTTTCTTCAAAAAACTTCCTGCTCCCACCTGGAAATCTAATGAAGCGCCCCTTATCAACTTCAACAGGAAAGTGGTATCTAGTTTGCAGGCAGACCACATTCTCTTTTATCGGGAACGGCTTTTATCATTTTAACAAATTCTACCCTATCGACCAAAATAAAAAAAGACACACATACCATAATTGAAGAAACTAGCAGTTTCTGCAATAGCTGCCATTTGACATAAATTTGAATTGCACACTGGAATGTCCAGGTTTGGGTTAGTAGCTCTTGAAATGGTTCTTTGGTTGTTCAGGTGACACCGAACCATTTCAAGAGCAACTGACATATTACAGGGAAATTTTAAGGGATTATTTACTTTCTTGTGACATGGTGCTATAAATATAACTTATGGCAGCCATTTCAGACATGAATTTCTTGCTCACATGACAAATTTTGTGACCATTGTATTGAAACCAATCAAAAGCTATTTGTCTTGTCCAGGCTCATAACCATCTGAAAATGTCAACTTGACAAACTGATACACCATATGAAACAAGACACATGCAGAGCTGGACAACTAGCAGGTTTTGACGTAATACGTTATACATCCCGGTACATACATGCAGCTTTTACAAAGCGCAATTTATTCAGATCACAGCGCTAAAACAGCAAATCAAAAAGCATAATTTGCATTATCATCAAAGTTAAACATTAATTTATTACAAGTACAAACTCAGTTTGTTAGCACCATTTTTACATACTTAATGGTTAGCAACCCTCCTCTCCACCAACTATGCAGCCTTTTTTATACAAAGAGCATTAGAAAAGGGTTATTCCGTAACTGGGCCTACTTTGATCTAACATAGTCTTATCCGACACAGTTTTTATTTGATCATAAGGCTATGAAATCATTTTTAAATTTATGGTAACATGAAAGTGGGGTTTCTAGTACCAATTGGTGTTATATAACTTATAACTGATAATTTATATCACCTTTTCAATTTAATTATTCAGGCTCTTCATATTTTTCGTGCGAAAAATTAAGTATTAGCCTTGTAATCAGGGCTCACTGCACCCGCGGGATATAGACTAAATCTATGTTTTAGTGGCAAAATTAAACTGCAATAAAATCAGGCAACCACAACATTTTATTCACAAAGACAAATTGGGACCATCTATGTAGGTTCCTAGAACTTTTTTTCGAAATCAGGAGATCCTAAATCATGAGAAAAAACTGTGTCAGAAAAAACTATGTTAGGTGTGTCAGACTAATCAAGTCAGGTTATGGAATATCCCATTAAAAATTCCTGGAAGAAATATGATATAAAATAACATGATTTTGAAAATAATGATTCTTCAACAATTAATAAAAATTCCTGTGTTTTCAACCAGAGCTGGGAATAATGGCTTTTATAGCATGATTAAAATCCTCTCTTCATTCTGTAAAACTTGGTGGATTAGTTGTATTAGTATTAAGAAATATTAAATGCATAAACTAAAAGTGTGTCAGTTTTCTCACAAACTTGAGAAATACCTTCAAGAAGTTTACTAATCATGCTAATCCAAAACATGGGATTCCGCTTTAATACAATTTTTTTTTTTGAGGGGAAGAAAATATTTTTAAGGACACATCATTCAAAATTTCTCCTAAAATTACAATCTTTTTTTGATAGTGTGAACATTGTCCTCATCATGCAAAAATAAAATGATCCCTATTCAAGATGTCAAATTCAAGGCTTTTATTTATCATCAAACTGCTGTGTTTGAGTGCTTTTCAGGTGTAAAGTTTATTTAGCTGAGTAATTGGCTCTACCATGGAAATAGTACCTTTAACCCTTACCCTCCTACGTACTACAAAGTACTACAGTAAGAAATCAAGAATCTGCCTAAGTCCGAATACGTCACAGAAGGCGGATATAAATGGTCAGGAAATTGCTGCCCTGGCAGGCCACGCTCGGTGGTTAGGCATAGCTTGACATTGGATCGGGATAGCAGGGGTCAGGGGTTTGAATCCCAGGGGGAACCGGGGGAAACAGAAATTTTTTCATGACATATTCGGACTTAAGACTGTATCTAAGCATGCGAGAGTACATGTTAAGGGACCGGTTAAATAACCCCATCTAATCTACAAGACTTGCAAAGGGGCATCATTTCTTTATCATGTGATCACGGTCAGACGTTTGTGAAGAGTTCAGAGAACCCATTTTAGATTTTCTTGTATTTGATCTTAATGTACAATTTGGACAATTTTATAGGGAGAATCTACATGGATTTTCTCAGAAAGATAAGGAGAATCTTTGTGAGAATGGATTCTTGGATTCTCCTAGATCTTAGCCAGATCCCTCGACCAATCATCCCACTCACCATTTCCCCAACTCACTATTTCCCCTCTCTTTCAACCATCCAACCACATATTTATAATGACACACCATTGCCCCTCTCTCTGTCTAATATATTCAATTGACCAAATCAATCCAGTGACTATTGCCCCTCTCTCTGTCTAATATATTCCAGTGACCAAATCAACCCAGTGACCAATACAATCGTGAGTCTCAGCAGCGAGTCTGGCGCCGACCCAGACATAAACAGCGGGAGGAAATAATATCTGGTCATTAGGCCATTCCAGTTATTTTGCCACCAAAAAATTGATAAAAAGCACATGCATATGGAATTAATTTCGGGATCCCGAATTTAATTGAACAAATGGCCATAACCGAAAAACTAAGCATCTGTGAGTTAAATCGTTAGGAGGATATTCATATCTACCAAAAACAAACCAAATAAGCCCAAAAAATCTAAAGTCATGGGTGACAGGGGGCGCTTCATTTTTAACACTTTATAGTATTGCTTTAAGGAGAGCTGTTACACAGGAGCTCATGCTCAATTGAACTCCTCAAATGTGATGACTCACCCCAAAAAGGGGGACTTTGCGACAGAACACTTTTCGAAATACTGATGAAAACAGATTTTCTGTTGTAAAATGTGATTGCCTTGACCAATTTCAACAAGTTAGGTGTCATTTTAAAGCTTAGAAAATGCTGTTACAGATGAAATGATAAAATCAAAATTGATATCATCTGCCAAGTCCCCCCTTTCGGGGTGATCCATCACAAATGTAAAGGTCTTATACATTCTTGGATAAATGCTTGCTACATGGAGGTACTTTGCAAAATAAACATTGTAAAGTAAAAAAACACTCGTTTTTGAACTGCCACTTGCAGACTAGTTTTACTACTCGTTTTCATGCAACTTGTTTCAGTACTCAAATTCATTTTCCAAAACAAGGACTAAAACAAGTGATGAAAGATGAGTACCAAATGAGTACTCATTTTTCAAAACAAGCATTGAAACAAGTGGTGAAATGAGTACCAAAACGAGTACTTACTCATTTTCCAAAACAAGCACTAAAACAGACTGTGGTGAAACAAGTATCAAAACGAGAGCAAGTTTTAAATTTAAGCGAAATCCCGGGAAGATTGGCTCTGAAAAGGGGGTCTAGAGAACTGAAGTGACCCAAAAAATGACCCTTGAGAACTAATTTTTTGGGCTAAATTTAACTCTATAAAAAGCCAAAATTTCTAAAATTTTTCTTGAAATGGAGGTCATGGGAACTAAATTCCAAAAAAATGAGGATAGTGAACTGGAAAGTTTTAAAAATAGGGCTTGTGAACTATAAGGATTGTGCTTGAAATGGTGGTCTAGGCAGCGGCAGGCAGGGCGTGAAAAGGGGGTCTTGAGGGCCGCACATACCCGTCACCTTTCTAGGTCAGTGCCCCCCCCCAGCCAAGTCTGTCAAACCGTTTTGATTTTTTGAACAAATTTGTATCCAGAGCTGCATACAACATTTTCAAAACAGAACATAGCTCATCCAGCTGTGAAATTTCACATGGGTTATGAAAATAACATACCGTATTGTTTCAAATAGACGCCCAGTCTCTATTAAATGCCCACCCCAAAAAATTTCAAAGAGAAGTGTTAAAAAACATTCAATTTTGTAGCATTTTCGTGCATCATTAAGCTTTAACCAACAATCGCTAGTAACAGGAAACGGTTCCAATGAGGTCGCGATCCCGGAAATGATGAAAAATTGTCAGTACTTCCGGGTTATCAGGGGCAATGTTAAGCTTACTTAGCGATTTTGTGCGAATTTTGAGGTTGAATATTGGTCTCTAATAATCGCCCACCCTTCAAGAAATGTCTCCGCCCATGGGCATCTATTAGAAACAATACCGTATTATACGGTAATTGGTAATTTTTAGTACCATATCTCTTTAAGTCAGAAGCAATAAGATCATACTCCTTAAAACTAAGTTATTTTTGTTCTAATACATAAATGCACAAACTATTTGTGAGTTGACTTACACACTTTGATCTACATGTAGCTTGTTTTAGACACATTTTGGAGGTAGTGGGAAGTGCAATATTTTCACTTTAGATCCTGCCTAATGTGGGCAACAAAATTGTGGCGGGTAGATTATCGATTTCCCTTTTTAATTTCCCCTATTCCTATGGAAGCAATCCTAATTCATACAATCTGCATTAAATACATGTAATGTGTTAAAATCATCAGTCTAATTAAACAGTTGCTAATTTTCGCGCATTCATTAAAGCAATACTTTATTGTGTTAAGGTGGCTTAGCACAGATGCGGTGTCGGACACGAGTGAGTTGATATCAGCAGTGTTGGACACAATTTCAAAGTATTTTTCTGGGCTTTTAGCGTACTTTCTGGCGTACTGTATCTTGCGCTTTAATATAACGCAATCTTACACGTGTGTCATTTTTATATTCACGCATAATACCATGCGCGTTACTCCTGATGACGCAGGGCTCAAAGCGCACAGTGTTTAAGGTGTTACTCATTGCTAAAAAACAATTTTTTGCTTGATTTTGCTTTATATCTCAAAAAGTAAGTCGGTGACCATATTTTTTTATTACGTTTTTTCAAAGAACTATATAAGGACCAAAACGTATGTGAAAAAGAGAAAAAAAAATAGAGCCGTTTTTTAATTATAAGTGTTTTTGTCCGATTTATTTTGATTTTACCATATAGGTCAATGGTAAAAAGTGGTAAAACATAGTGTTTTTGAAGTGGATTTTTCTCAAAAACTAAGTCGGTGACCCCCATTTTTTATTTCAGAAATGTGATCAGCACATATAAAAACACCATATATCAAAAAATAAGAAAAATAAATAGAGGAATTCTATGTGTGCTAAGCCACCTTAAAAATGAAGCGCCCAATGTCACCCATGACTTTTGATTTTTTGGGCTTATTTGGTTTGATTTTGGTAGATATAAATACCCTCCAAACGATTTTGCTAAGAGATGCTCAGGCATGAGAATGATTTCTCATGAAAATATCTGAATTTGGTAGATACAATGTAAACCACCAAAATGGTTAAATCAAGCACCAAATATCTGAATTTGGATGATAAAAATATCCAAAATATCTGAAATCAGATAATTATCTGAAAATTCTCATGCCCGGATGCTTACTTTTTCTTTTATGGCCATTTGTTGAATTAAATTCAGGATCCCGAATTTAATTCCACATGTATTAGTATCTAGGTCAGCATGCATGTGTTTTTTATCCATTTTGTCAAAACAATTTTTTCACAAAATACACAGTTTGTAAACGTTTTTAGATAGTCACATTCCTCCATTTTATGCTGTTTTTACTATAAACCATTTTTGATCAAAATCTTATAGTATTGCTTTAACAGGCATGAGAATACACATCCATAAAAATACCTGAAAATGATGAAAAAAGAGCAAAAATAGGCTGACATTCAAAGAAATTATGGATTTTTGAACATGAAAATACCTGAATTCAGGTAAAAACCTGAACATTCTCATGCCAGCATTAATCTTGTGTAGATGCACTCTGTGTATCACATGGTGGGCTATACAAATCCATACACATGCTCAAGCTTGTACGGCAAGTTTCATTTCAAAGCAAAAGGTAAAACAAAATAACATGGGATGATTGATGATTGTAAAAACAACAAAACATAAAGGCCCGTATTCCAGAAAGATGTTTTAGCTAGACCATTGTTTAACTGACCATCAACTGTCCAGGAATAATATGCATCATTGCAGCTTTCAAACAGAACAGTTCAATGAGTCGTGCTGTTGACGAGAAATAAAACCTTGATTTAGCTAAACACCTTTCTGGAATACGGGCCAAAGTAATTATGTTATTTGATTTCTTCACAATAATATTCTAATCATCATGTATGAATAAGATTAAAAACAGTTACAATGTATTTTACTTAGCGCTCGTAAAATTAAATTGTGCATCCTTAGTGGTCTGTATTCTTCTGGTTGGGTAACCACAGTGAATGCCAATAAATGCAAGAACAAGAAAAGGTCTCAAGACCCGATATAGCAGGGGTTCTCAACTAGTCCTTACAATGCGCCACATAAATGAGAAAATTGTAGGGGAAAGTGCCAAACTTTCCTATTTCTCAGTGCATTTCTAAAGTATTTAGAACTTTGTTTTGAGAGAGCTTCAAATCGCCAATCAATACTTGTCAACGAGCCAAATTTTGCATGCGCGCCGCTAGTTGAGAATCCCTGCGACATAGTATATAATCAACCTGGTGATATTGTTTCACCCATTTTTGGTCTTGCATTTATAATAAGGGTCCCCTTCAGAACCCATGGCACTCGGCTGGTTACTTTGGCGCATGCATATAGGTTAATCTTATTACTTAGGAATGTGATCACAATTCTACCATCAAGTCTGACCTGGGATGTTATGACCAGTCAAATTTTCGACCAATTTTATCAAAAAATGCTTGATTGTAAGGTCTAAAAAACTCTCTTAATTTCTCCAAAACATACGGCGACACTTCCGGATGTTCTCTCCCTTTGCTCTCTGATAAACACTTGTTCACTTTCTCACTCTTCAAACAGTAAAATCCTCTAGTTTTGTTCAAAAAGAAATTCTCACTTGATATGTAGTCACTGAGGCCTAAAAAGCGCTCGACTTCTTTAATTTCAGGGTACGGATTGCTTATAATTTTCCCTCCATCGACAAAATGGATTTGTTTCCTCGGAAAATATTTCAGCCATCTCTTGATGTGTTGATCATAAATACTGATTTGTATTGCTTTGTATTTTTCATTGACTTCGCCATTTTTCATAGCGAGTTCTTCAAATCGTTCATACTCTTTACCTTTTAGATTTTTAGTTGTTGATAATTGCGTATAATCTGAGATTGCACGTGTGGTAGGATCTCTGACGATAATGAGTAGTTTGACATCTTTACTCATTCTATTAACTCTCTCTGGCGCCTCAGGAGTTATAAAATACGCGGGACTTTTTTCAATAGTCGTTTGATCGGGATACGAGAATGGCATTCGTCGCTTGTACCATTCTAATCCCCGCTCATAATTATTATCAAAAAAATGTACTTCTTCCGATGCCGCAGCAATCTGCGGATGCATTTTGAGCATTTCCAGTAGCGCTCTCGTTCCACATTTCCGTACTCCAATGATGATACTTTGAGGTAGTCTACGCTTTTGGCCTCTTACGTGAGTTTCTAAAAGAGCAAGTGTGCGTTCGCGATCTGCGTCATCTTCGTCCGCTCCGCGTTCTTCGATTTCGCCTCCTTTTCCGCCGGCAGCTAATTCCTCTGGGGTTTTATCGACTCCAATTGATTGTACATGACAAAGAAGTTGATGCAGATGTCTGGAATAGGTTATGCGTCCAATGAACATACATATCACAAAGAGACCCAAGCAAATGCTAATTAGGATCTTCTTTTTTGAACAGTTCCCTGGTGCTGTCATGGTGTCCCATCTATTGGTTGTGTCACACGGAAATCTGTAATGATAATAAACAGCAAATG
>JXSR01S036438.1:28551-44136 GCA_000969725.1 Ophiothrix spiculata | reverse complement strand
CATTCCCATCTACCCCCACCCCCAACACACAAAATTTGTTTTTAAATATCTACCACTGAATGTTACATCAAGTTTGAAAACAATCTAAAAAAATGAAAAATGGATTAAAACGAGTCTACTTTGACGTGATTCACTGTTAAAAGCTAAATCAAGGTTTTATTTCTCGTGAACAGCACGACTCAGCACTGTTCTGCTTGAAAGCTGCAATGATGCGTATCATTTCTGGACAGTCGATGGTCAGTTAAACAATGGTTTAGCTAAACAACTTTCTGGAATACGGGCCTCAAATGTCTTGTTATGCTGTTTATTGTGTAATAATTTTTAATAATAGTTAAATATGTTTAATGGTCACAGATCTGTGAGACGTTTTTCCCAAACTAACTTACCTATCAAAACGGACCGTGGATGGCAGGCGGGATAAACGAAAATAAAAACAAACATCATGGTTATTATTATATATGTATGCATAATAAACTTTTATCTTCAGTTTGAGAAACTCAATTTGTAACCGCGTACCACGAAAATGTAAAGACAGACTCTTGCCGTTTTTCTTCTTCTTTTTGCCAAATTTCCAAGAATCATGAAACAGTAATTAAAATTACACCTCAATATATTTTGCTCATCATCAGCAATGCAAGTTATGGTCCGTCAAAGGTTGTCATGTAGTAGCTAATTTTCGACCCAAGGTTCAAGTGCCCAATTCACCATTTCTATGTTAATGATGCTAATTTCAGATATTTTGGATTTGTTTTCAAATGCCCGCTATTTTGTTGTCTTGTTGGCTTGCTTTCTTGCCTATCATGAACCTTTGGATGTTTTAAAAAAATCAATATCGTCAAAATAAGATTTTTGTATGCATCATACATACATGTATAGCACAAATTAAGTTAAAAACTGTCACCTTTGTCAGTCTTTCGTGGCAAACGTTCACATATGTATTTCTCATTCCGATGCAATACATTTAACTTATACTAACAATAAGATTTAAATTACACAGCAATTTTACATCAATGAGCTGGTTTGTGGGGGAGATAACGCGATTTGAAATAACTTTATTTATTATTATTGGATTGTGACATGCAATTGAAGCAATTTTGAATGTAAATCTCTTATCAAGAGATGGATACGGAATTTCATGAAGAAACTTCATATACAAAATGGAAACAAAATGCATAATATGAGTATCATCTCCCCCACTAAGGCAGCAAAGATTTAGTCTTGTAGAAAGTGACGTAACCAGCGGCGGTGCACCTTGTTCATAATCACCATAATGTGTACACTTTGTCGGTCGGCGGTCGCTACTGTCAACAATTGTAGGGAACTCTGAAGGCGACCGCTAAAATGTTTGCATCTTCTAACAAACAATTAAAAAACACAATCAAAAGTCTGGTTACGCCACTGATAAGAATCAACGTCTTCAACACATCTGTGAATATGAATAATGTTTGGAGGGAGTTAAGACCCGACGTCACTGGACTTTCTGACCTCAAAAAGAAGTTCTGACCAGAAATGTGATACATGCAAATCTCGTAGACTTAACCCTCGTCTCTTACAAAGGTAGGGTGGTTGCAACCCGTTGCATAAAAATGCGAAACGCATTGGGTTCTAAGCATTTTGGCTACCTCTTTGGTGAAAAAAGGAAATGATACCACTAATTGGGAAAAGGTAGTCCTTCAAAATTTGAACATAGGTGGAGGTGAGTGAAACCTCAGAAATTATTAGCCGCCATTTTGAAAAAATAAATATTTATATTTTGGGCGCCATTTTTGGGCGAAAATCCCGATTTTCCGATCCAGACGAACTTAAAGTCGTCATAATTACGTAACGCCTTGGTCGATTTTGATGACGGTATCGTTAGATAGGAAACGTCCAAGATTGCAACACCCCTGGTTAGACAAATTACAAATGTGTTTTCTTAGACGAGGATTAATAATAATTGTGTATATAAACAGTAATAATAATTGACGATTTGCATGTAATTATATATATTTGCTTATAATCAACACATCACAAAATTTAGTCAGTGAGATATTCTCTCCTCGGGAAAGAAAGTCTATAGTGACGTCTTGACGTAGTATAAAGAAGAGACGGGTAGAACAAATTATAGTTAATTTCACATTCAACAGGGGTAGAGTTTTGCGGAGGGTTGCAAAAGTCCATTTTACATGCGTAAATATAGTGATCTCCTCTACTGCTCAAATCTGAAATTGCCATAAAATCTGAAATGCATATTTGATTTAGAGAAACAGATAGCAATACTTGGAAAAGAAAAATCAAATATTTTTTAAGTAAATTAGAAAAGAAATATAGATAAAACTAAAACATTTATGCATTTCTTACGCTACGTTAGTAAACAAAAATGGTTACATTTATAAACCAACTAAAGAGATCAGACACGTTATCAGTTGATCACTATAAAAATGAATTGCTTTGTTTTTAATGATTACTCCTCTATCCATCTGTTGTTCCCTTTAAGTATCTTGCTCCCTATATGACCTTGCTATGCGATCAATCGGTATCCGTATATCTATGAATGGATTAAATCAGTCATCTTTTTACTTAATTTCCGGCATGATATATTGCAGACCTAGTGATTCCGATTTTAAGATAAATTGTGTTGCTGTAAGTTTTCTTAATACAATTTTTCACTATCCTTTGGAGTTTTATATACTAATGAAGGAAGGCAATTAACATATTCAAAATGGGTCAAAATTTGTTAATTTGACAGGTAAATATTTAAACTTTGCCCCTATTGTTATATATGTAACCTTAATAATTACTTAACCTAGAAATGAGGTTCAACAATTATTTTGTTGCACATTTTGTCATATTTATATAAAATCACTTTTATAAAATTATCCAAAACTTTGAAATCTTAATTTGAAGACATTGAATGTTTCTTTAAATTTAATAATATTTGCATAAGGTGAGTATGGACTCTGTCACACATTACGTACGATAACGTATTAATAAAGTAAACTGGTTTGGTAATCGATATACACGTATTTCAATGACCAAACCAGGGTATGTTTTTAAAACGTTATTCGTACGTTTTGTGATGTGTGACAGAGTCCCCGATTCTCGGATGCTGGGGCAGTAGTATGATTCAAACCCCATGTTTTAACTCAGACTTGCTACCGGAGCATCAAGCATGCTCCCGAAAATTGTTTGTAGGACATAAATGCCAGATTTGTAACTCACATTAAAAAATCCGGGTTTAAAACGCGATATGGTATGGCATACCAGAAAGTTAAAGATTAGTAAAATTATTCAAATGGATTGCAACTGGTAAAATAATCTTTTGCATGAGGTGTATGGTATAAAACGGAAGAATTTTAGGCAAACAAAAGGACTAAAGACAGGAATCATTGACGGAGGCGTTATTATCACAGAACGGAAAGTATTTAGTCAAATGAAACATACTGTGACATGGGAGACAATAATGGTAATTGTATGTGATGAGACTGGAACCTGGAAAAATAAACGGTTAGCCCCGGGTTGGTGATGAGTTGAAGGAACATGTTACTCTAACAGAAAATCTATTCCGTAGTATTTAATATCAACTATCATGGGTGATACGAAAAATACATATGCAAAAGACAAAAAACATTGATTTTAGGGCAAAAGAGAATATATATAGCATTTATAAATGGCTAATACTACACAATTAAAAATCAAGTAACCTGATGATTCTTTAGTGTGGTTGAATATATTGTAAACAACTATATGTAATTTGATTGAATAAAGATTGTTTTTAAATTCTTAGTGTATTCAAGAATATAATAATTGTCCCCTGTAACATTTCATCCGTATATTAGCAATGTATTATGTTTTTGATAATTAGATTGTATTCATTTATATTGAGTGTTCTTAAGTTGTCATTAATATAAATATTAATATGCATACATTTCTAATGCGTTTTTGTGTCCAAAATATGCTTACATTGCCTCTTAGCGATATTTTGATTCACACCAGAAAATAATCAGATTAAAGAGGTAAAAGCTAAACAGGGTAGTATGGCGATGTAAAAATATAAGGTATATACATCCATACCTTACAGAACGCATCATTTTGTATGTTCCCAATCACCCTGAACAACCATATTTCTTCTTAGAAAACACTGCTCTCATCTTTCCGTACAAACGTACTGTTAATGCTGTAAACAATTTCTCTCTGCTGCGCCTAAACATTTGAACAGTCTTCCTTATGTCATCAGTCATGAAGCTTCACTGTCAATCTCCAAAATTTGACTTTAACCTAAAAGTGTCTTATATGCAGCATGTATTTGTTTTCAGTTTTGAAACACATTTTTTATAAGAACACGTTCAGCAGCGTAATGCATATTAATGTAATAATGTGTGTTGTTAGTACAAACCACTCATTTGCTTTTATATTTTATATAAAACAACACGGGTTGGTGTTTTATATTTTATGAACTGAAATTCAAATGTAATACAAATTTACAAAAACATTCCCTTTTCCCTAAAAAAACAAGAAAATAGGTCAACATTCAACATTTTGCAATTATTATCTCTATATTAGGGTTTATATATAAACAAAATAGCAAAGAAGCTGATTTCTACTAATTGTGGAAGTTACAGGTGTCAATATTTAACAAAAAAAGTAAGGAAATGTTGAGGCTGGGGAATCCGATCTTAACCATCGTCTACCCAGGGGGGGTTGCAACCCCCCTGTTGTTCCCCTGCTGTATAAAAACTCAAAAGCAACCGACCCCAGGCATTTGGGTAATCTCTTTTACATCCTTTGCGGTAATTTTGATGAAAACATTAGGGTGGTACCACCTAATATGGGGTTAGGGGTTGGGGTGCAGGGGGGGGGGGGAGTTGGTGAAGCTTCGGAAATTTTAGGTCGCCATTTTGAAAAATATATGCATGCTATGAAGCATGTTAGGATGATTATTTCCTTCGTTATTAGCAAAAAAACACCTGATAAAATCGGTCATTTAGAACTTTTATAGCAATACTTTGATTTGATGGCCATTTTTGCCAAAATCCCGATTTTCCGACGGCCGAACGAGCTTTATGACGTCATAATTACGTAACGCCGTGGCCGATTTTTGTGATCTTGGTATCGTTGGATAGCAATAGAGGAGGACCATTTATATCTATTTATAGCAAAACCAAGTTCATAGGGAGTTCCGTTTTATATTAAAAAAAATGATATTATTATCCCTAAACTATGCTTTATCTATAGGAAGAAAATGATAAAGAAACTGATTTCAACTACTTGTGGTATTTATAGATGTCAATATTTACCTAGATGGAAGTAAGGTTAGATGGGAGTTATTAACGGGGTGGGGTTCATTAAATGTATAGGCTATTAACTCGAAACTATGCTTGAAGTGCATTATGTTTGATATCGAATTAAACGAAAATATAATAAAAACAATGATATTCAATTTGTTACCTTATATTATAACCTAGCAAAAATGCTATACCTGATTGAAGACGCAATGTCCTAAAAATTGTGATTTCATGTGCAAAATAGGTCAAAATTCAAAATGTGGTAATAATAGTTCTAAATATCAATTCTTTACTGAGTTGTTTCCTTAACCCTCGTCCACCTAAGGTATTTTCTACCACGTTGTAACCTAAGGGGGGAGGGGGTGGTTACCCCCCCTGTGACCACCCCCCTGTAAAAATGAAATTGACGCGCCAACAAGTGTGATTGTTTTATACCACAGTATAGGGTAGGGTCTCCTCTTTCTTTTGACACCAAAATCATGAAAATCGGTCAAGGCATTACGTAATTATGACGTTATAAAAAACTTTAGGTCGGAAAATATCGCCGATATCTGATTTTCGGCGAAAATTGAAACAAATTTAAAAATTTGCTATACAGTTTTTCACCGGGGTTTTGCTAATGAATAAAGAAAATGGTAGTTCTAACATGTTCAGTAAGTTTAAGTATGTTAGCATTTAGAGTCAATAACCCTTGTATATAATGACCCACCTAAAAATAAGGTTCCCCAACGCCAATTCACCCAAACTTTTTTTTTTTTTTTTTTGGGGGGGGGGGGTTAGAATTGACACCTATTTATTCCACAATCAGTTGAAATCAGCTACTTTGCCATTTTATTTTCTAAATAAATACGAATGTATGGAAAATGATAGCAGAATTTAAAACTTGGACCTATTTTTAACGACATTTTTAGGTCATAATTAGGTATATTTTTTTGTTTTTGCAAAGTGACAGAGTAAAAAATAAACAATTAACCCATTTTATTTAATTACATTTCCCTTGATTTGATGTTTAATACGACATACTTTATGCATATCTTAGGGCAAATGACCCCATCTTTTAAATAACCCCCGAAAAATAAGGTTCCCCATCCCCCACCCTTCCTTACTTTTTTCTGTAAATATTTACACCTATAACTTTTACAATCATTCATTTCAGCTTCTTTGGCATTTTCTATTCTAAATAACATCTAATTTAGAGATAATAATAATAGCAAAATTTTGAAATTTAATATTTTTAACGAAATTCGCGATTTTTAGGTCATAATGTCTCTAATAAGGTATACTGTTTAGCAAGGTGATACAGTATACAGAGTAACAAAATAAACAGATCACCCAGTGTTTTAAATTACATTTCCCTTAATTTGATGTCATATACGGCATGCTTTATGCAAAACCTAGGGCAAATTACCCCTATTTCTAATAACCCCTCCCCAAAAAAGGTTCCCCAGCACCTACCCTCACTTTTTTTTCTTTAAATATTTACACCTGTACCTATCATAATAAGTTGAAATCAGCCTAGTTGGTTTTTATTCTAGGTTTGGCCAAAATTAGGGCTAATTTATGGTTACTAAGAAAAGAGGTTAGAATTTAGGCACTCCAGGACTATGACTGCACCTTTAAATATATTTTTTAAAAACGACCATTTCTCTTAGATAAAAGAATATCGCATCACTACCTATCTAAGACGATTGGATTAATTAAGGCCACATTAACAAACTAACATGTTTCTTTAGTTAATAAACCCGACATCACTGCTTTAACGTAAAATAAATTTCAAGAAATGTTAAATCATGAAAGAAACAACCACTCCATGAAATTTCAAACCGCGATGATGGATCTTTTTAGTCGCAATATTCAGTCATTACTGAAGGCAAAGTCATTCAATTCATGATTACTCGTGACCATAAATAACATCATTTTATATCTGCCTCTTACCCATTTTGCCAATTTCAATTTCCATATTCAAGGAAAACTATCTACAATGTGTTCCCGAAAAAATCCTTGTGCCAAATGTTATGATTTTTATTACTCTCGAGAGGGGTTACTATAAATAATAGACTATACAGGTTGTAACAGAAAATTATATATTATATCTTTACGCTGAAAAATGTGATACTTTGTATCAAATTGTCATTTATCTATATCGAAAGATAACTTTTTTAGCTACAAAATGCCCTTTGTTTCATCCAAGCAGGAATGTAGCAATTATACTGACTCTACCTTCAAATCACCAGTAGTTTATCCGAATCATTTACCGGTACCACAATAACGGCTCATAAACGATGATAAAACTCCAAATCAGCCATACGATATTCAACACGATTACAAGGTTGGATTGAACATTATATAGATTTATTAATGATGACCTTGCCCTAAGACTGATGTATTCGTAATGTTGGACTGGACGCCAAAACAAAATTTTAAGAGATATTCTAGTTGGTGAAACAACATATTAGCTAAACGTCAGTGTCATCACGCAATCTTTTAAGACTACCCTGAGGTTTTAAATACAGGTCATACTACAATTATTTATTTTATCTTCTTTCAAACTCAAGTATTATCAACTGAGTTAGCAAATTTGATTTTAATTTCCATATCAACCTTTGAATATAAAACCGAACTGTGTGAGAAACTGCAAAAAAATAATTGCATTTAATTAATTGCTTTCCGGTTTCCAGTAAAGATATCGAGTCTTTATGCTTACTTTGGGAGTTGATGGGCAATACTTTAATCTATCAAAACATAGGGTTTATCATAAAATTATATATGACTTATCCGTATCATAACAAATAAAAACATTTAAAAAAATCTTCTACATGAAGTATGCCTTTCGTAAGTTTGTCTTACTGCATTGTTAAACTTAAATATAACGAGGGACAAAACTCATCTTTCAACTTCTTTGATTTAAGCCCTTCCCATAACACACAGCAACATATCAGTAGACCCCATGGAATGTTAACCAAGGTCACTCCATTACTTTATTCATTTGTATGGTAAACAGTTTGAATTTACTCTATTTCAAACTGTATTTTGGGAATGAAAAACTCTGTCCAATTCAGGTTTGTTTGAATTGATATCAAGCTGTGATTATCCTCTTACTGAAGGTCCTTTTCATTCACAGTTGGACAAAATAATAAATGTTCTGTAGAAAGTTTTCCATCAGTAGTTTTAACATATAAGTCTATGCAGTTGGTTCACTCT
This sequence comes from Ophiothrix spiculata, assembly GCA_000969725.1. NCBI lineage: Eukaryota > Metazoa > Echinodermata > Ophiuroidea > Amphilepidida > Ophiotrichidae > Ophiothrix > Ophiothrix spiculata. Next base: position 35,671 of record JXSR01S036438.1, on the reverse strand, counting down.
GTGTGCTATTTATAAGCCGTGGAAATAGCAGTTTGAATTGAATGGTGGGAAGGGCTTAAATAACCCTCTGAGCCTACATAGGACTTTAACATTTTTTCATAGATTGGATTACGTTCATTTTGGAAGTTATCAATTGCTTACAATTTATTTAAATTAAACAGTTTCTTTTCTTGCTCAGGTTGACATAGCCTGCACAAGGCCCAATTTCCCGAAACACCTGAAAATATACAACATTAATAAGCAATAATAATACAGACCAATTTGATAAGATATTTAAAAGGTGTGTGTTGCACGACCACCACCCCCTTGAATTGAATTGAGGAGAAGTTTGAAGAGAAGTTTCCCAAACTCACCATGTCCGAGCAATATTGTATCCTATTGATTTTGGTCATATCCATTGTTGATTACTTTTCCAAACTCACTTAGTCCAAAGATAGTAGTGTTTTATTGTCATGTGTATGTGTATTTGAAGTGATTTATAAAATTTGGGTACGTATGATGTTAATCTTGGTCATGTTTCCTGAGCTCAAAAAACCGTTCCAATGCACAAACATATTCCAGTTAATTGACTAAATGAGTTTTGCAAAAACACTCTTCAAATCTTACATTTACAAGCACCAACGTAACGCCTAGAGGGACCAGGTATGCGCACACTTAAAACACTCTATCACTTCAGACAAACATGCCCTGCTTATCGCATTAAGCTTTGACAATGTTCAATCTCTTTAAATGTTTTGTAAACAGTGTGCGTACTAGTAATTAAATTAGATGATTATGTTTTTGAAGAAAGGTTATGTGTCACTAAGCTGAGGGATATGTCTGGTAATGCAGAGATTTACTTCTAAACTCGGAGGTTATATTAGAATTAATCCTTAATACTTGCTGGTTCTACATTTGTTACACATTTATAATAAACTATGAAAATGAAAGCGTGTTTAGCAGGTCACCATTTATTGGTCGATAAGAAAGATATTTTGTCAATACAAGTTCTTCTATGAGGCAATTGAAGCCTGTTATAAACGTAAGATACAATACATGCATATATGAATGTGACCCAAGTCCACTATTTGATAATTAGCTGATTAGTTAGCTTATTTTGGTGTGCGTTATAGATACACTAGAATATCGCAAGAAACGTATTTATGGTCTAAGGTCCGTATGTTTAAAAGAAGTTTAAGAGTTAGACCAGGTTTAAATTTAGACCTAGGTGTAGTCAAATTTTGTATCACAAATAAACATATTTTCCTTGACCAATATTTGAAAATGTTGTGTTTTTGGCATTATTGATTGTTAAATATTTAATTCTGACAGTTGTAGCAGTTCAAAATATTCAAAAAGGTAATATTATGGCCTATTGATTTTAGGTAACTTTATATGGTCATTTAGAAGTGAATTAATGATCAATAATTGTATAGAATATGCAATAATACTATCAAGTATATTCATGAATTATTGTTCAAAAACTCCTGAACGCTTCGTCCCGTCTTGTCACACTGACTAAACGCAGGGAACAAATCACTCCAGTGTCACAGGATCTCCATTGGCTCCCTATATTTAAGCGCATTGCAAATAAGATCCTCTTCACGATCACTCGCCTGCATAACTTGCTAATTTGCTCAGCCGCTATACACCAACTAGCACTCTCAGATCCTCATCCCAAGTATCTTTCGGATTTCCTTCACAGCGTCAAAAAACGCATGTCTATGGACAAAGATCATTCGTCGTTTCTGGGCCGAAACTCTAAAATAATTTGCCTTCAATAATCAGGAATGCTTCTCCAGTAATGACTACCAGTCAGTTTGTCCGTACTTCCAAGTCTTTTCTTTTTGAGGACTATTTTGAGTGACCGCATGTAATATTACCAAAAATTTTACCATATTTTTACTCCTATTGTATATGATTCTGTTTGTAAGAATTTGTATCTGTAATATCTTTATTTTTAAAGGTTTTGTTACAGCGCTTAGCGGCTTTTTTGCTATGAGCGCTCACAAATCTCTCATTATTATTGTTATTAACCTCAGTCTAACATTTTCTGAAATAATTTTAATGCAAGATTCTCTAAAGATGCATTTGACAATCAGGCATTGCTATTTAACAAAATCTCATTAATTATTCTATCAATTGAAAATATTGCTATGCATGCTATTTTGTTCAAGACAGTGAAATTAAGTTAAGAATCTGTACATTAATAGAGTTTCATTTACGATACTGAATACCAATAAAGTCAAGCGATTTAATTAATTGAGCCTACTTATGTTGATGATGTGATGATTAACTGCTAAATTCTAATTAAGAATTAATTAATATAAGTGTGCTCTTATAATACTTTGAAAGAACATATATTATGTCTCATCATACGAAAAACTGTTGTTTGAGGTGGACATTTTTTTAAGTTTTTAACCAGAAAATATTATCTTTGCTTGACAACAAAATTTAAAAAGCAGTACTAAATAAGTGGAATGTGTTGAATAATAAAGTTTTGAACCCATTCTAAAATGTGTTTATCAGCCAGGTTGAAATTTACCAGCGTACACAAAACGTTAAACTAACGTTATCGTTCGTTTATAATGAGGTTATGTTCATTCTGAACGTTTTTTACTTGATGAATACTAAACTCAAAACTGACATGAAAACGTTATTTCAACCTTTCAGATACATTCAAGTTTAACGTCAACATAACGTTTTATAAAACATTTTAAACCATATTTTTAAAAGAATTGTTTAATTAATGTTCTCACAGAGTTTGAACAACGTGAAAACGTTCAACGAATATTAAATATTGTACACATTTTAAAGGTTCCAACCAGTATCTGCAAACGTTCACAGACATTTAGGTCAGTAATTTCAGCCACAAGTAGAACGTTAAATTCAAGAATAAGAAGTACTAAAGTCACATTTTGACGAAATTGAATTATTTGTGGTTTTGAGTTAAATAAAGGACATACATTATTTTGACATTTTTTTAGCATTTTTCCATGGTAAGCGGTAGTTACGCTTGAGTGAATTTTGAATCAAATTTCAAAAAATCTCTAAACATGTCGAGTTATATATCATAAATTATTCGTTTTATCCAGTAAATTACAAATATTTTTATCTTGAATGTTTGGATCAGCAGATATTAACCAAAACTCAAGCGTAAAATGAGATCACATTTTCAACAAGGTCCGATTTACACGAATGACAAGTCAAATTGTTCCTCATTATTTTTACATTACAAATAGATATACTTATAAAATGTTTGGATTACTTATTTTAAGATAAATAAATGATTGATAGGCGATCATGACTGTAGCTGTAGAGAAAGAAGTACTTAAGTGGAAAGTAGTGATTATTGATTGCATAGAATCGATAATCGATACAGCCTTCTAAACCACCATGAATGATATATTCGACTATATGATAACATGTACCTAATATGTATTTAATACTCAATTGCATTTACAAGTTATAGAAAAGTCGGAACTTCAATCGCTCATATCTCAGAACAAGTATTTTGTGACTGAAGTACCTCTTATTCTACACGCTTCAAATTGTTAGCTGGGTAGTGAATTTCGTGTGTTTAGCATGACAATGGTTTCTTGTCAATTCTGTCAATAACTAGCTGCTAGCTACTGAAGATAGCAAATCATTGCTGTATAAAGACAGAGGGTTGCTACTGAAAGCTTTATTGAATCCACTATATACTATAAGTCACAAATTTCATTGAACATATTAATTAAAAGAGGAAAATGCTACTGGTCATAAGCAGTACAATGATTTGTTAAGCGACAACATATTACGGAATCACGAGGAGGTAGCTACTGCCACCAAAATAATTCATAAGCGTGAATAAGGGGAGTAATTTCTGTAAACAATTTTATTAATGTTTTTACTACTCCCATTTGAGGTAATAATGCATTTACTTTAGTTTACAAAAAGCATATTTTGTTTTTTTGCCAACCATTAACCCTTGTCTTACTAACATATTTCTTGTAACGTTTGGACCCGCCATGAAATTGAAATGTAAACGCCAAAAAATAAGTTATTTAGTACCATAATATAGGGTAGGGTATCCTCATTCTAATAATGACGTTATAAATACTTTCGATCAAAATCACGATTTTCGCCAAAATCTCCAAATATTGAAATTTTACCCGGGTTTTTGCTTATAAAGAATGGACTTGTGTTCCTAAGATGTTCTGCAAGTTGTAGGTCCATACAATGCAGATATTTTTCAAAATGGCGACTTAAAATATTCCGAGGTGGCAACCACCCCCTCCTTACCTTTCGACTTTGACGGGACACCCTGACCCTCCTGAAGGGGCACCTATGATTGTCCCGCTGAAATGACCGAAAAGGACGAACTTACAACTACCCATTATATTCCTTAGGCCGTATTCGTTTGCGTTTTTATGCAGTAGGGAATCATCTGTTAGTGAGGGGGTGGTTATATCCCCCCCCCCCCCCTTGGTAAGACAAGGGTTAACATTGCTCACTGATTATGTCCATTATATTATCAATTTATGTCACTTTAATGTTTACCTAAAAAACCCAGTTTACTATTAGTCTTAATGATAACAAATAAGAAATAGATTTAATAAAGTTGTAAAATAAATAGTAAATTTGTCCAAATTATTTATAAAAAATTACTAATCGTGTATTTGTCATGACAAACCAGATGTCGTGCAAGCAGTTCACAGTCCTTGTATATCTTAAGAGACACGTTGCCTCTTAAGTTTGCCATAAACACTTTTCAACTGGTTTTCCAAAAAGATTTAATACAACTCACAAAAGTGACAAAACTGTTTTACACGCTTTTCATTTATAATTGTTACATAACAAATGCGTTGGTTTGAACATACCCAAACATCCCATCTAAATGATAAAATAAACATGTCTTCCCTATTATAGGTTGATCTACTTGCTAGAATTTCTAACAAGGTTGCTGCTCTTTCTTAGTTTACCAAGACATAGACCATACCCCCGTTCTCCATATATTTCAAACAAAGATATTTCCTTCACTAGTGGTGAATGATTTCATGAGTTGTATGAAAAAAACCTTGCGAGAAGGTAATTGGGGAAGGATGTATTCCCTTTTATCGTTTATAAAAGTTGCATTAAAATAGGTGACGATTGCTTAAGCAAAGTCCAAGCGAGTATTTGCCCTTGGCAAAGTTCAATGGCAATTCCTCAATTGAGTTCAATGTAAGTACAATGAATGGAAATCGCTATAATCTGTAAACATCAGTCAACAAGATTTAACTGTTTTAACATTCTTGTGTGTTATAAATTTTGTGAAAACAAAAAGCCATTCGGTGTTTTTTTTTTTGATATATGACCGTCCAGATGAAAGCAATCATGATGTCAACCTTTGCTCATTTACATTTTTTAGCTTATCTCTACAAGACCACGTTAAAATGACACCTCAATGATTTTACTCGACATTTACAAGTTAGTAATACATGGTCCGTCATTTTTATGGCTAAAAGGTGAATCGAAGATAAAGTAATTCAAAATCCATTTAGCTATATATATGCTTTTTTACTGATGATTCTTCTAATAGGTACATTTATTTTAGTTCAGTTTTTAAATAAAATGTTTTGAAGACTGTATGAATACTGTGAAACTTCAAAAATATCCATTTAAGCAAATTACGACATGTATTTTAAACTGTTGCGCAAAATGGAAATTGCCGACTTTTACGACCTTTTAATGCCGATATGATATTAAGTTGAAACACTGTAATACGAATTGAAAAACAATTACAAGATAAAAACATAAATTAAATATATTAAGAGAGAAATAGATCGGTTAGACACTGGGTTTTCCTTGATTGTCACCTATTCATGCAGTTGAATGGCTCTAAAATTATAATACAATTGGTAAGAAATATTCTTTATGTAAAGATATTCTTGTCATAGATTGTTAACTTGATACGACTTATGTGACTTTTCATATTTAAAGGTACCTTAAAGTCGGCTTAGGAAATTACGAGATACGGGCCATTGTAGCCGAGCTAAGTCAAAAATCACGTCCAGGGTCGAATTTCTAATTTCATCAGAAGCGTTACCTTTGGAATGTAATCTATCATATTAATCAGGTGTCAATATCCAAAACATATTAAGATAAATGTTTTAAAAACCAAAGATATAAATTCTTTCTCCATTCAAGTTTTACCAGTCCTTTTTTTCAGAATCAGCCCGATTCTTTTTTCCAATTTGGATGTAACTTTGTAATTGAACATCCACTAACCAAACGCAAGGTGTCATTTTAAAGCTTAAAATATAATCTTTCAGATTAGAACAAAACAATCAATTTTCACTTCGGGACCCTTAAGGTACCTTTCAATATGACGGGTTACATATATCATACCAAAAATGTTGGCCCAGCGGCTAAAGGATGCAATTATCATATCCTATGTGTAGCTGATTGTAGCATATAATGATATGCGTTAGTTGTATGAATTGTTTATGATACAATGAACAACATCTATGAGCCGACAAGTACATCCTTAGGCACCGGCTACCCACAATGTGTAAGTAGTGAAATCGTATATGTTAACACATGCCTTTTGGAAGAGCTTATTTCTAATCCGTGTTTTATGGACTTAAAAGTCCATACATTTTCAATTCCAAGAAAAGTATTTTTTTTTATTTAAAACAATGCTATTTTTCCCCGGACTCTATTGATCTGACACAAATTGGGCAATATGCCCTTGAACAAAACACGTTTTTGAATAAAAATGCATCTTGAACTAAACACGTTTTTGAATAAAAATGCATCTTGAACTAAACACGTTTTTGAATAAAAATGCATCAGCCGCACGTAGTCCAGGTTTGAATTTTTGAAAACAAAAGTAGAATTTTGCACGACAGGGTTACAGAAATTTTTATTATTAGATATTTTTGGTTAGTAATTACCTAACAAACAAGTAACGCTACTTGTTCAGTTACCCAAACCGGACGTGTCTACGCTTACACAATTGTTCACTAACATGAAGATAAAGTAATTCAAAAACCAATTAGATACTATATATGCTTTTCTACTGATGACTCCTCTAATAAGTAAATTTATTTTAGTTCAGTTTTAAATAAAATTCTTAAAGAAGACTGTATGAATACTTTGAATCTTCAAAATATTT